>WUQG02045741.1:0-29250 GCA_011317285.2 Androctonus mauritanicus
CTGTTGTATCGAAAACGTTCGTTTGTCTCATTAAAAAGGTGTTGTAATAACCTACTGCAGTTGGTGCTGTGTTTGGATTTAATAGCTATTATGTTAATTTTCAATTCAGAAATACTGTAATGAATTAGTATTTTTTAAAAAATCTTGAAACTATTTTAGGTGAAAATTCATTTCCTATTAATTCCAATGTAAAAATTTCTATATAGAGTTTTGGATACCAGAAAATCACCATAATTTTATCAATGTTAAATATTCAATATACATTCCTGTAATACATACTATAATACAGTAATTTGATGATGATGATCAATTTAGTTTGTCTTGCCATTCAAAATTTTGAATTTGAATTGTTAAGTGCCAAGTGATTTTTATATTTAAACATAATGCAATAATTACATATTAATAATTATTGGCTTATTGTTTAATTTTAAATATTCTAAAATTTTTCAAATTTTGACTTTAAATTTACTGTAATTCTTAAAAACTTTATGATAAATTATTTACTAAAAATTTTTTTTGGGAAGTTACATTAAAAAAATAAATGCTGTCTTTTACAAATTGATAATTATGGTATGCCCATACTTTTTATTGATAATTATGGGTTTAAAAAAGAAAATAATTCACTTATTTAATAGATTATTATTGATTAATCTTAGTGTTTTTTGATAGAAAGAGAGAATATTGAGTTTAAATTTACATATGGATAGGATATGTTAAAAATTAGAGATCTGAATAATGTATATTCATTATTTTATAAATTATTACATTAGTTTTTGAAAATACAATAAGTAGATATCAGCAGTATGTCAAACAGAATTTTATTTTTGTTTTAACAATATAAAGTCAATGGTTACAGCAGTAAACCTGATATATAAAAATATGAATAAGTAGATTAAGAGAATAAACAAGAGTCATAAAAATAATCAACTGTAAACTAGTTATTCAAAAATTAGCTCAAGATTGCAAAAGTTAAAACACTTTGACTTCTGCAATTTTGTGCTATTTTTAAATAACTAGTTTACAGTTGTACAAAAGTAAGAGAATGCAAAAAATTATAAAAAAAAAATTAAATTCATATCATTATATTGGCAATAAAAAACAATCTGAATAAGAGAATTCCCCCCCAAAATCAAGATTTTGTATGCAGCAAAATTTTAAAATGAGCATTAGAGATTATAAAATTATTAGAATGAAGAAAATATAATTATTGATTTAAATAAATTATAATAGATTAATTGATAATGATGAAATGGCTTTTTCATGAAATTGAAAAATTATGTTTATAAATCAAAAGAATGATGCACATTAATACATTTCATTAATGCAAAACTTATAAAAATACATGCAATCCTTAATTTACATAACTGGATTGTTTCACAAAATCCAATATAAATCAAATCTACATATGTCAAAGGATACATTATACAGTATTATTAGGTCACAGACTTGACATTAAAAATAGTTAAAGAATAAGCTTATAAGTTGCATTGCAAAGCAGTTCTTACTATCTTGGAAGATCCAGATTCACTTCAGAATCCCACATCTCCAATTTTTTTTAGAACAGGTCAAGTGCGTGCTTCTCCTGAAACTAAAACTTATATAGATCTGGCATATATAAATCCATACATAAGTTGGGATTGTCTGTATTTGTAAATCAAAAAATAAGTTATTTGCAATATTATGTCATTGTGTAAGTATAGAATAAATATATATTCATTGTGTAAAAAAAAAACTAATTTTTGTTCCACAAAGTATATTATATAAAAATGGTAGACTAATCTTCAAAATTTGTTTTGTCAAATTTTTTTGCTTAAAGAGAACTTACCAAGATTCTAAGCTTCTAAAAGCTAAATATATTGACAAATTTTAAGTACTGGTAAATAATTTTGATAAGATAGTTAACCTTTATAATATATATATATATATATATATAGTTCATTTTCTAAGAAAATAGTATAGAATAGAAATCATGCTTCTGAAATAATTAGTATACTATATATAATATAAACAATTTTGTAACTTTTTGTCAAATTCTAGTACATGTGCGTTCATATACTTACCTCGCTTCTACTTAAAATTGTTTTATTTTATGCAAAAATAAAAAAAATAGCAGAAAATAAGAATTATTGTACCTCACACTGGTACTTTGTTACACATTCTTTTATTTTTAAATAAAACTTCAAACAACTGGATATATTTGGTAATGGTCCTTTTAATTCCGTCTCTATTTTTTGGATACATGAAAAATATCGAAGAAATATTTCATTAATTAAATTCATGTGTTGTAATTTTGGTTATAACTCATTAGTAAACTTCTTAAATCATTAATCCCAATATTTTTACTCTTAAAATTCAATAAATGTTTTACATTTTATAACAAACGTATCTCCGAATATGTTACATTAATCTTTATGATTAATTATTCGAAAAATATGTTATAAAAAAAATCTGACTAAAAAATATATTTTTAGTTAGAGATATAAACTGTAATCTTACAGCATAACATCATAATTTGTGTATCTCTCATATCATTTATTGTCACAAATCTGTATCCTCCCCTAACAGTGTGACGTAGTTTATGGACGGTCCCGTATTGATCGATAGTAATCTTCAATCTAACATACGGAATATATGATTTATTAGATCACTATATTCTTTCTGCCCAGTAATAACTTTGAATCAATTTATAGATGTTTATGATAAGATATGCAAATGATCACCACACCGATCTTTTAACCTCTTGTTAGTTTCAACTATTTAAATATGGCGGACGTTCGAACTTCTGAGATAAATTCTCAACTTTTTAACTACTATATTTGATTTTTTTAATGAAATTTAATAGTTATCCTCATTGAAAATAATTTTTGACATTTACTCTCACGTTTTTAATCATTATGATATGGTGGATATTTAGGAGTTGGTTCCAGAATTGCATATTTCTCTCTCTTATCCCTTTATATAAATTATCTTTTTTTTTATACTAATATATTAGTATAAAGGGCGTTTTAATAAATAGATATATTTACAATAAATTAAAGTTTACAATAAATTATTTAATCATATAAATTATAGATATATTTACAATAAATTAAAGTTTTAATATTGAAACTTTAAGGGATATAAGAAGGGATATTGGGACTTAAGGGATATGGAATATTGAACTTTAAGGGATATTGGAACTTTAACTTTAAGAGAACAAATTTTTAAGGGATGTTAGAAACATCCCTTAAAAATTTGTAAAAATATCGATAATTCAAAGCAGACAAAAAAATTTGTTTTATCGATCAAGCAACTGTAGAATATTTAATGAAAGTATAATAGAGTACTATGCAAGGTTAAGTCTGTTGTATTTAAGAAATGTATGTATAATATTTCATTAATTAGAATATGGTTATTTACATTTGATTATATTTTGATTAAGCTTTAGAGTATTCTCAATAAAAATATTCTGAAATTATCTATTTTAATTTTTTGAAATCCCAGTAGCATTAAAAGTATAGCTTGTTTTAATTTTATTTTAATATAGTGTATAATAATCTAAATTATTTATAAAATAAATGATGCAGCGATTCTTAATCTGTAGTCTGCAGATGTCGAGAGTCCACGGTACTTATGTAGAGAGTCCGCGATTCGGACTCGCTACATAAGTACCGTGGACCCCGACATCTGCATTTCTGAAACGAAAAATTATTCCCAGCAGAATTATTTTTCCGTTTAAGAAATGCAAAAATTGACTTTAGAATTCAACTTTCAGAAATAAAGCCAAACGTCGAAAAACTAATCACTGAGATACGGCATCAACTTTCTTATTAAAATTTAAATTATGTATTGTTTTGATGATCAAATTATAAGATCTTACTTGTTAGATCCTAACGGATTCGCAGCTTTTAATAGTTTATGGAGAGGATCCTTAGAAGTTAAAAAGCTAAGAATCGTGGAATTAATGCATTTTTATTTATAATGAATTGTTTAAATTTTAATTTTTATAATGAACTGTTTTGACTTTTCCAGTTTACTCTGCTTAATTATATTAATAATTGCCTTTTTGTATATACAATATTAAATGTAAAAAATTAATCTGTATATATTTCTATCAAAAATTTTCATGAAAAATTAAAGACTCGATTAATGGAACGTATTATATGAATGACTAAAGAATTTTTAAAGACACTTAAAACATTTTATAATCCAAAATAATTTTATAGTTTTTGCTCAGATCAGCTGTCGTAGCCATTCGTGAGTCACGGTTTATGGCTAATCGGTTACGTCATCATACGTGACCCCACCCACCTGGCATTAAAGAGAATTTGCAATATACTATTTAGCTTCGTTAAAGTCATGTTCATTTTCAGCTTTTATATAATAATAATAAATAATCGCTATTTGATAGGGAAATAAAATATCGATATTATATTTATTAAAGTTTGAACGATTTATATTCTTAAAATATAATTTTCATTGATAAAGGGCTGAAATCTCTATCTCATTTATTGAATTTTAAGAACAATATTAAATTATTATTATGTAAATTAAATTGTATATGTAAAAAGATAATAATTGGAACGATTTTTAAGTTTTTGCTGTTTGATATTATATTATTATTGAATAAATTATAATTTTGGTGATTTTGATGATAGTCTTGTAATAAAAGATATTATAAATCGAAATTTTTAACTGTAAAATAGGCCTATATAAAGATGTATACAGAAAAAAATCATGTTTAAAAGAATTATTAAAATTTCAATTTTCGAAAATTTAATCATATTCAATTTTAAATTTTTATTTCAAAAATTTATTTATACATATGTTTCGACAATTTTTAAAATAATACTTAAAACGGCATTTTGATATACAGTATCGGATTTTATGAATTTTTAAAATTATTATTATAGGCATATAAATTTTAAACCTTTTAAAATTTTGAATGAGATTATTAAGGATCTGTAAACGGAATTGAAATTTAATGCTAAAATGAATTTAAACTGAATTTAATTCCATATTTTAGGTCTAAATACAGATACAATATGAGATATATAAGTTATTGCTAATATATGAATGTGTTAATAGTACATAGTTTCAAATATGAAACTATGTACTATTAACTATTAACATGCATTAGCTTATGTATCTCTAATAATGTGTGTATATTTAGGTTAGTCCAAAATATAGAATTAAATTCAGTTTAAAACAAGTTCATTATGCATTGTACTATATATTACGAATATGATCTCTATGTTGCTATATCGTTGCAACTAGACTATTTTAATTAGATAAGATCGATTATTAAAAAATATAATTTTTATGAAATTTATTTATTTTAAAGATAGATTTTTATTATTGTATTTGTTCTTTCAAGTTACATCAGAGGTGGACAACCTACTCGCCAATCGTCACGTGTGGCGATTTTGACTTTGGCGTATTTTTCTTTTCTTATTAATAATGATAATTAATTCTTATTAAAAATTAAAAAAAAAAAAACTAAGCATTATTCCCATCGTCCGGCCGAACAAATTAGATTATACGATATTAATGCGATTGTGCGATCATTATTGTAATTTTTAGATGTGGCCAATTGAACATTTCATTCGCGCACACATGTAGCAACTTTAAAAAAATATGTTTCCCACTTCTGAGTTACATAATAGTACGAGTATTATATTCGATTATAACACTATTATAATAGGAACATTTTAACAAAGTCGATTAATAAATTTCCTATTTGATACTTTCTATAGATGTTCTCGCATGATGATGATAAACTAAATACTGAATATATAATTAAATAAATAGTTTCTAATAATAATTGTTGTTTAAAAAAATCGGAAGATATAAAATTAGAAATTAGTACAGTCATTTAAAATTATAAATACAAGGTTACTTCACCAGTTCATTATACTATTAAATGTCGTCATGTGAAATAAAATATCAATATTAAAATCTTTTATGAACATTAATTTCGATATATAACGATTCTCTGATAGTAATAAAGTTTGCGCATGAAAAATGTCTATATACGTACCAAAATTTAAAAATTATATAATTTAGATTCATAATGATTATTCTATATATTGAAATAAAATGTACTCAAAAATCAGCTTCTTATAAAAGTATTTGGTTATAATTATATTATAGTGGAGCATCCGGAGATGTGTCGCATTGCATTTTCCCAAAATGGAATTTTTGGTTGACTTCGTATGAATTAATAATTTGACTTTTATGTAATTACTTTAAGTAAATATCATTTATTTATATACAATGCATAATATAATTTATATCAAATTTTCTTTCAGTTTTTCGAATCGATATATATCGATTCGAAAAACTGAAAGAAAATTTCCTATTGTATATAATCAGAAGGGCACCAAAAATTTTTAGAAACTGAGGAAATATATATATATTTCGTCAGTTTTTAAAAATGTTTGATGCCCTTCTGATTATATACAATAGGAAATAAGTTATAAACTTTTAGAAGCAAACTATATTCATATTCGACTAAACTATTACAATAATTTAATAATTCACAGAAGCAGTTTCGATGTTGTAAAAGATCAACATTATTTAGGTCAATAGTCTTGGAACAATTTCTAATGATAAATAAAATAGGAGAAAATTATGTATAGAGTTGAGTAATAATCTCAGCTGCTGACGTCTTTTTGACCCTATTTTTAATTTAAAATTTTCATTATCTTCTGAAAGCCTAACCTAATGTATTATTATGTTAATATTCCATTTATTTTAATTAAAATAACAGTAACTTTGAGTAAAATTTTTTTTGATCTTTTTATTACATAATAGCATTTATGTTTTCTGAAGTGAAATAAAATTAACTTCGTTAAAATAAAATTGTATTATGAACTGTGTTGATATAAAATTAATGGCTTCTAATTTCAGATTTCCCCCTGTGTGTAACTGGCACTGGTATTTTTATTTTTTTTCTGTTTTTGAGAATTCGTAGTTTTAAAAAACTACTAAGACCAATTCTGCATTAAAAAAAAAAAAAAAAAAAAAAAAAAAAAATTATAAAAAAATAAAGAGAATAAAAAAAAAAAACATTTTTTTTTTTTTTAAAAATTTGTAATTTTAAAAAACAAAAAAAACAAATTTTACATTAAAAAAAAAAAAAAAAAAAAAAAAAAAAAATAGAATAGTATTAAAAAGTGTAGTGCATTAATAATGAGAATCATTTCTGATTAAAAATTTTTATCTAATTAATAATTTAAAATGATTTATTATACTATACAAACCTCAAAGAAGAATATTCTGCCAGGAAATTTTTTGTTAGTGTAATCAATGATTTCTTTGTACATATATATTTTTTTGTATTATACTCTTAAGTCTGTACAGTAATGCTCACATATGCAATGTACCGAAAGTTGTCTTAATTAATAAAGCTTATTTTACTAGCTATCTATATCATTTATGCTGTATTCGTGTTTTTAAAAGCATATTTTTTCACACCGTACTGCATGATGGAATTGAACTTTTTCTAAAAAAAATTAGATGTTTGTTATAATAAAAGTATAAAGTGATTATATTTTTATTCTAAAAATTCCAACTAATTAAACCAGCTGCAAGATGGAATTTTTCTGTATTTTTGATGGTCTTAATAAATTATTTCCTTGAACTAAACCTCTTAAAATATTTATTAGTTAAAACTGATTACATTAAAATGGTAAATTTGTTTTCGAAAACTTATCCTGTATAGCCTACTAAAAATATGACGAAGGCTATGCTAATATGTCTAAACGAAATCATTGTTATATATACTAAATATGATAAAATTAGAATAGATGATTCATGATTTGCGCTATGTAAATGGCAGTAGCGGACGAGAAGCTCGGGGTGACGTGGAACGGAACGTATGTCGAAAAATTAACTGTAAATGCGCGCACGCCACGCGTATCGAGCATTTTAATTTTTTGTGGTGTATGCGTGGCGGGAAAGACTGGCACCAGTTGTATATTCTACTGATAAGGACAAAGATTGGCGCCAACTTTGTAATAACAAATGAACAAATCAATAGGTTGTTGTTTAATAATTTAAAGATAACTTTTTGATGTAATTTTTATGTATAATCGTATCCGCATTTGGTATTTTGATTTATTCTTACGCGATATTCAAATTTAAACGCGACTTAAATTTGTTAATTTTAATTTAGAAAAGAAATATTGATTCATCCGTATGCAGATTTAAACTAGAACTCACCCGTAAATTCATTTATTTCATTCTAATTGCTATAATTACTAATTTTGACTAACAAGTAAGATCTGTCATCGAAAATTATTCGGTCTTATGATTATTATTATTATTATTACAAAATATACTACAGTTATTCTTTTAAAAAGAACCAAACTTAACTGGAAAAATTATTATGTTATTTAACTTATAAATTGATATTATAAAATAGTCTTTTAGTCACACGAAATCATGATTAACTAAAATCTGGATAATCCGACTTATATAGAACTGAAGAGTAATCGGATAATCAAAAATCTCCGATAATGTTGGAACTGGCAAAATACATCGTAAATTAATTGGAATTCAATACAAATACAAAATTCTATTTATGAGAAATATTGCACGAAATACTTTAAAAAAAAGATGTATATTAAACAGCTTTATTAAATGATGCATAATGTAATTTATTTGTATGCCTGTTTTTGATCTTTTTAAACATTCAAGTTTTTCACTTTAAAAAAATCATATTTTTCTATTTTATTCATCATGTTATTTTGCAAAACAATATTTCTTTCAAATTTTAATAAAAATCACTGGAACAAAACTATGTCGGAAATGTGGAATGTCAGATAATTGAAGATCAGATAATTCAGACTTTAGAATAGGGTATTAAGTTTGTCTGTGGAAATGCATATTACTAAAAACGAATGAAACAAATTCTAAATTTCTTGATGATCGAATTAAAAGTGAGTGAAATTTGAGCCACAATTCGCCGATGAAACTTTGAAAGAACAGTACAGAATTTGTACTAACCCGTCGCCTGGCGGTGCCCAGTCATTTGATCCATAATTTTCTCATATTTGCATAAATAAATAGCCATATCCACTATAATGTTATGTATTGATATATATGTATGACGTCATAATGTCATCATATATTGAATAACGTCATTTTCGAACCGCATGATTCTTCCTAGAACTATTGCTCATCTTACTAGCATTCCAGTCGTACTTCCCAGTCAGTCGAAGACAGTAATCGCCAAATTAGAAGAAAAAGTTGAAAGATAAATATTTGTAATTGTTACAACTCCCTAACTCCTAGTGAATTTTAGCCAAGTTTAGAGCAACAATCTCCATGGCCATTCTGGAAATGCTTTTGAAATTTCAAGGCTCCAACCCTGTTTTGTGAGGACTTACGGCTATTACAAACATTGCTTTTTAATATTAAATTATGTAGACCACTTTGTATCAGAGATATTATAATAAGATTTTTTTTATAAAACAGAACTTTGGATATAATCGTGTCAATTTGAAAAAGAAATTCGTATAAACAATTGTATCTTCTAGCGGAAATGATATAACAAAAAATATTCAGACTTTCATATCAGTTAAAAGTGGGAAGATAAACTTTGTGTTTACTTTGCAATCGTTAATCAAACTTTTATTTCTAAAGATTCAAAAAAGAATCAGATTCGGTCTCTCGATCTCTATTTTCGAATTTATTTCTCAGATCTTAATTTAGCTAATGAGTGCGAAACATTCCATTGATCCTATAATAAATCCTATCGTTTCTTCGAGATAGCTTAACCCTTGAAAGGATGTATGACGTAAATTTTTATTATTATTTTATTTTAAATTTTATATAAAGAAAGCGGAAACTTTTTTACGCTTGACATCTATTACTTTTATTTTGACAGCTATTCAGTCGAGGGCATTTAATCAAGATCCGACATTATCATAGCACGTATACTAAAATTTTATGAATATAATAAACAATTTTGCTCATTCTCTTTAGATGCAAAACATGATATATACAATATAATGCCGATATAATAATTTAACCTTCGATTATAAGATAAATTAAGATTAAGAAATAGAAAAAATCATCATTATATTATACGGTATTTATGCAGATGAGGTTAAAATATAATATTTATTAAGAATATATTAAGGAAGCGGTTAAATCACTTCATAAATTAAAATAATTTACATTTAAAATGAATGAAAACATTATTTAAATAGTTTTTTTTGCATTCTGATTCTTCACAACTATTAATTTTAATCGTGAAATCGAAAGAGTTAAAATATTTAAATTAAATGTATATTAATAGGTTAAACACAAATAGCAGATGTAAAAATTAAAATTATTTATATTATTTTTTTGCTTGAAATTTTATATAAAACATAATGTGTGTAATTTTAATAATTTTAGAACTTTTAAATTTTTCGAATAAATATTGTAAAATATATTTCGCAAGAAAACTTTTATAAGATAAGTTCTATTGGAAAAGGAAAGCGTGCGATCGTGATTAAACTTTTGTGTTACGTAATTAATTGAATAGAATTAAGAAGGCGCATGCGTATAAATTATAATTATTTAATTCTTTTTTAAAAAATGCGCCGGATAGCTTCTCTTAATGCAGTTTAATAGCGAAATGAATCGAAACGTCTCCGTAGCGTCGTCTTGTCTGACCAATATTGCGCTAGAGAAGAAACGAAAATGGATTTAGTGGGTCAGTTATATTCTCTCATTATCAATGGAAGAAGAGGCAGCCGTCGCAAACGCTATGGTAGGTATCTCATACTGTGCTTAGCTATACCCGTACATATTTAATGTAAACATAAATTCAGTATGCTGTATATTTTTAATTTGCCTGAAAATTTAATAAATTAATTTTGGTGTTTGGATTTACTAACTTTTCTTTTTTCGTGTTTATATGCATTTTTTCTTAATTTTGGCTTTTCATATGAATCAAATGTGCTTTAATAAATTGATGCGTCATATCATACGTCCATCAGTTGGCTGTTGGTATATTCACTAATTAATCTATGATTGTATGACTAGAAACTGCTGCAGAAATTATATTAAATTGCATGCAGATATTGTCATAAATTTGTTCCAATTTATATCTAAATATAGGCTCTAAATGATTCTTTAAAAAAATCTATAATTGTGTTTGATCATTATTTTTATAAGAATTTTCTATGTAAGAAAATTCGTTTTAACATTCCTCAAATTTTTTTAACAAAAATATTTGGAAGAATATAATTTGAAAATATTGCATTTGATTCTTAACCAATTGCTTAAAAGAAATTAATCAATGATAAGAATTATGTATAAAGTTTACTATTATTATCATCGAATATTCACTTCAGTACTTTAATAATAATTAAATAAGTTTAATAGACGAAACATACCATTTAAAACATGGTACTTTCTTAATTTAGGATCGTGTTTCAAACATAATGATAGTTTAGTAGTTCTTATAATAAAGTTAAATAGACCATTAACGATAGATGATTTACTAAAGATTTGATTATGGGTTTTTAGTTTACTAAATGCCTTGATTAAATGATTGTAAAACGATTTATTTGAAAATAAAATTCCAAGGTTAAAGCATTTATTATTTTCTTCAATATATTGTAAGTATATAATAATAATTTTTGCAGTTTTTATAGTACAGTATAGTGGTAACATTACAGACAATATTATAGGTTAATCCAATTAAATCCTACTCTTTTTGTTTAGAATTAATTATTTAAAAAGTTTATACTATACTGTATATGTATATATATATATATATATATATAAAGTCTTTATTATTAGAACTGTATTAATATAAGGATATTGCTATTAGGTACGCATTAATTTTTATACCAAGACATACTCAATATCATTAATTTTGTTGTTAATTAATATGACTTGTGTATATTACTATAAAACTTTGAATCTACAAAAAATAAATTATTTTAGTTTTGCATATTAGTAAGAACTATTTAAATGAAAGAATGATGACATAAAGTTCAATAAGTTTTTTTGCTTTGTTAGAAATCAATTGCAAACTATATATATAAATTTTTATTATCGAGTTTTACTTTGTTTTACAGGATCCGACAAGAGCGAGTGAATCATTTACCTTTCTAGCTAAATCTGTATCAATCCAATTCTTAAAGAAATTTAATCCAATAATTTATGCTATATCATTAAATTATGATCGATTTCGAAGTTATAATTAGATATAAAGACATGCTGTGAAAATAAGAAAGGCTATTTGATAAAATTACTTTATAATCTAAATGGATTTTTTGGTGTCAATTTAAAGATGTAGGCTCACGAAAGAAAATGAAAAAAAGAAATAATAATTTTTATATCTTTCTATCAGACTTCAATAAATAAGAATATAATAGGAATGTAAATACTATATTGCAATTAAAACTAAAATTATAAAATAAATATGAAATAAGAGTCCATTTAAATGTTGTACGATAAGTGAATCGTCAGCAGCATACGACGATATTTATTTTGATCGATAAATTCAAAATTTAAAAAATTTTTTGGATTAATATTGCAATTGATGTCTACAATCCATGTCCAGATAATTCTTAAAATACAGCGGTGAATATGTGTACCTTTTTTATTTATAAACGAAAAGGAGACAGGTAGGATTTTATATACAGTAAGTTATTTATCATCAAATCTGGATGCCTTATGTCGCCCTTTTTTTCATTCAGATCCTGTATGACAGCTAGACAGACAATTTTTCTGTTTATCCTATACTATAGTATAGATATCAATTTAAAGGCTTCTTATACGGATTTCATAAATATGACTTTATATTATGTTTTCAAGTTTGGCCATACTGTAAATAGATTCTACACAACATCGATAATCTATAAAAATCAGTGGAAAACTGTACCGATAAATTAGCATTAAATGTAAGAAATACCCAACAATTTTGCTAGTGTGTACAATATACACCTGATTATTCGGAGTTGAATTATCCGAGATTAATTCACAACCCGGAAATGATGTTTAATTATTGATATTTTATCCTACATGTTAAATATGTCGGAAATATTTTTAAACATTCCACTTTATATCTTAGATAATTTAGTTCAAAATTAAAATCAAATTAATATTACAAATATTGCTGCCAATAAATAAATAATTTTTTTGTTTTATTTTTCAATAAATAATAGAACACTCGAATAAATGTATGTATGCAACACCGAAATTAAACAGTGGAGTTAAATCACTAGGAAATGTGATCTTAGAAAAGCCGAGCTAGGAACTGTTTCAGATGAAAAACATCACATTTAGTAAAGACAACCATAAATGCAATATTTTAAATAAAACGGGTCATTCAGTTGCCAACCTCTTTCTCTATATAGGAGAAACAAAACGTACAATAAAAGAAAGACAATACGTGGCAGCAATCGGAAGCCTTAACATCCGTTCACCAATAACCATCCACTGTAACTACAATAACTACTTTCGACAGAGATAAAATAGTCGCTTTACATAACGAAAATACTTTTTATAGAAAGATTAAATAATAATAAAAATAATAAACTAAAACTTGGAGTTGAAATCGACAAGATTTGGAAAAATGAATAGTTGGGGCTGCCATATGGCGTCATAGAAATTAGTTTAATCTTGTGTTTGTTTTGTGTTTTAATCTTGTGATCGTCACTTCGTTTATATATCCAACTTGAATAAACAAATATATTACACTGCCGATGTTCCGCCGAGAGGCACCGGTGCCACCGTACCGGTTGTAAAAAATATTTAAATCTTCTGTATCAATTGTTAAATCATATATTAATAATTATGTAAGCAATAAAAATTAATTATAATAATAACTCTTAGTATTATACTCGCAACTTAACTGTATTGTCGCTGTATACAGACTATTGGCGACGTTGCATATTCTTTAGAAGAATCACCGAGTTACCATTAACCAATTAAATAGTCATTACTACTACTAAATAGTTGTTTTAACTTTAGTTTTATTATTAACCTATTTTAATTCTTTTTTAAAAAATAGAAGCGTGATAATTGATTAATGTTAATTAATTTTTGTGCAGTAGTCTGATGTATACAAATTTTAAAAATAAAGTATGTATGTTCTGTAACGGTTGTTAAATATTTTGAATATCAGCACTGTATATACATGAATACCGCATGAATACTACGTCATTTTCTAGCCTACTTTCCGAAGGAAATATAGAGGCTTTTAAGATCAGACCGATGTCTGCTTGTTCGTGTCCCCCACTAATAACTTTAATTAATTAGCGATTTTCATAAAATTCGGTTCTGCCATTAAGAACATTTTGACGTCGCATCCGTTAATCCTACAAAATCGTTTAATTCTGCAGGATAGAATTTCATTTTTATCAAAATGTTAGTTTTTATTATTGCCAATAGATGGCGTTAAATGTTAGCATTGCCAGGTAACATGGCTGGCCCGATTTGAATGACTAAGTAGGAACCGTAATCATGGTGACATAACAGTGGGTGACACCATGACATCTATGCTGGTTAAATATCAAAATTGACACGTAAAACGAATGGACAGGTACTCCTCACTTAACGACCGAGTTTGGTTCTACGACTTGGTCGGTAAGCGAGTAACTCGTTCCTATATATTTAGAAAATATTGGCAACAAATTTCAACTTAAAAATTTATATTTTAATTATGCACAAAGTATTTTTCTTCAAATTTTTGGAACTACGAATGTGGGGAATTACATGCAATAGAAATCATAAGTGTCACATATGGGCGAAAACCAAATTTTCCGTAAAAAAAATAATCATAAGCTTGGACGTAAGTACGAGCAGTCGTTAAACAGGTAGATTGTAAAGTGAGGAGTAGCTGTATAATCAAATTTGAAAAATAATGTTCAATGTAGGATAATGAACTGAAATTAAGTAAGACATTTTAATGATTTGATAACTTAGCTAAAAGAACAAACATCAAATTATAGTATGTTTATCTTTCTGTTATAAGTAGACAAAATGATTTTCAGCCTGATGTTAATATAAATGAATATTAATTCTAAATATTTTTCTTAAAAAATATTCCAGATTTTTTTTAATTTTTATGACATTTAGATTTAGAATATAATCTCTTTTATATTACAAAAAATATAAAACATTCCATTTTTCCATTTGAATATATTCATTCACAGTTATTATAAGAAAAATATAAAAAAA
This sequence comes from Androctonus mauritanicus, assembly GCA_011317285.2. Classification (NCBI taxonomy): domain Eukaryota; kingdom Metazoa; phylum Arthropoda; class Arachnida; order Scorpiones; family Buthidae; genus Androctonus; species Androctonus mauritanicus. Next base: position 15,175 of record WUQG02045741.1, read on the forward strand.
TGATTATTAACACTTAAATATCTTTTTGAGATGCAGTTTGATTAAAAATAGTTTAATGAAATTTCATTATCTTTTTATAATAAACATCATTTATTAAAATATGTTAGGAAATGCTGCAGGTTTTTATATTGGATAATCTCAGTAAGAGTTAATATATATTTTGCTCCAGTTTATTTTGTTTAATTTTACCAGTTTTTTAATTATCACATAAATATTTGATTATTATTAGGATTTAATTAAAGATTACATACAATGCTACTATCCTCAGTAAATAAAAATTGGCATTCACTAATGTAACCATAAAAACTGCAAAAAAATAATTTGAATTTAATATCTCAGAAGATAAAGAACAGAGTATCTAGAAATATTAAATCGTTGCATTACATATATCATATCTAAAATTATTATACAGGTATTCCCTAACTTATGCACAAGAAGTTCCAAACTTTATGAATTAATTTGTTCCTGGACTATGCTCATAAACTAAGAACTCTTAAACCAAGACTCAATTTCCCATAGACGTAATATTAAACTCAGAGATTCTGTTCTCAGCAATGCAATTTGACCACATTAAAATTAAATAAAGGCTAACAAATAATTGACCAATTCCACCTCCGCCCTCTATTTTCCCAGCATTTCAGTGTTCTTTTCAACATGACTGCCAAGAGACATAAAATAATCAACTTTTAAAGGTTTGTGGATATTATAAAAAAAATATAATGATTTTTTTATTGCGTATTTGGATGCACGAACTTGCAAGGTAGAGATGATGTGTCTTTCCACTGATTTTTGAAGGGCAAACAGGTAAAAAAGGAATGGGAAGTTAAATTGAGAATGAAATATTAAAATATAACTCGATGAGTTTATCTTGTATATGCAGTACACATTTTCTCAAGACTGATTATTGCATTTTAGCAAGTTAGTAAACCCTGCAAAATTTTATTAATTGAAATATAAGTTGCTGAAATAAATCACATTTGTTTTAAAAATGTTTGAAAATACTTTTAAAGATATGAATATTAGAAGAAAAATCTTAAGCATGGAACTATCCCATCACAAAATTGGCCTATATGATCATTGAGACTGAAAAGTCAAATAAAACATTCAAGCAGTTACGTGCAAGACAAAAACCAACATGGGAAATGAAATCAGGTTTCTGAAGAAAGTAAGTGATCAAATGGTCCTACTAAAAAAATATTCTCAATAATAAATAATATTTGGAATAATGAAAAAGTTCAACTTAGTTTTGAAGCTTGATTTACACAAATTGCAGCTATGAAATGAAGTGTTTGGAATTTTATGATTTTTTAAAAAATAATCATGTATTTAAAAAAAATACATTCATTACAAAAATATCATAAAAAGGTCTTTTTATCTTTTTAATTTTTGTTAAACAAATATATAATTTGTTTGGTCTTTTGTTAATTATATTTTTTAATTGTTTTATTAAACTGTTCAGATCTGTTTTCATTTTTTATTATTTCAAAGCTAATTAAAATTTACATCAAGGATTTGTTACAACCTTGATTTCAACACAATCCAACCAGTTACAAACTTTTAGAGAAAACTGCACAGTATCATATTTTGATATAAAGGGTAAGAAAATTTCATAACATACAGATTCCTGATAGTTACAAACTTGTTTGAAAATATGTAGGAATAAAATCCTTAAATTTTCAGATTTGTCCTTTATTTTTTCTAAGAAAATATGATAATTCTAATTATATCATAAATTTAAAACTTACCAGCAGTATAGAAACAACATGTATTCATTAGTTTCAAAGTAATATTAATTTCAAACAACAATTCTATAATGTATGGTTCCTCATTTTTTTCTTTGAGAATGCCAGTATTTGGCCAATAATATATTTCCTTAACACAAGTTCATGTACATAACTTGCACAAAAATAGGAAAAACCATGTTATCTTGTCTTATTCGAGTGCCAATTAAAGTAGTCGAAGCTTATTTTGATTGCAAACTTATTTATAATTTGTAGCAATGTCATGATAGCACATATCCTAATGCATGCAACCACATGTAATTTCTTTTTTCTGTTTCTCTGATGCCATATTGTGATGTCATGGTAGTGGGTGTTTCCCATGAAATCGATCAATTATACATTCTAAAGAAATGAAAACATAGCCTTTAAAATCAAGTAAATTATAATAGTGAAATTATTTATGTTATATAAATATTAAAAAATATTCCATTGAATCCTTAGTATTAAAAAATATTTATTCTTCATTAGGCACAATCTAGGAATGGAAGTTTATTTACATAATGTCATTAAAACTGAAGGCATGCTACTTCTGCTTCTCAGCCACCAGTTTGATTTTTCCAATTTTGACAGAGTTTTAGCTATAAATTCATTCTTGCTATATTGCATAGTTACATATGTGGTTTGAAATGCTTTTTTGTAGTGTTTAATTGCAAAAAATAAATGCTAATGCTTATATTTTTGATTTTTTTTAATATTTCATATTTGAAAAAATTCTGAAATCTGGGAACTCCTTAAGCAGAAACTTGTAAACTAGGAACTTCTTGTATATTTGACCTCAATAAATCCAAACTTAGCAAAAAAATTTTCCAGAATTTTTTCTTCTTTTTTGAGGTATAGAACATAAATTATTTATTGTATTTGTAAGTTACAAATCCAAACATGTTTTTAAAGCATTTAAAAGATCTTGTTATTTGATTTATTTATATTTTGTGATTATTTGTTGATTTAAGTATATCACTGATACTATATTGTTCTATGTACATTGACTCTCTTTCAGTCAGGGAATAATATGGTACCATAATATTGAATAGATACAATCACCATAGTCCATCTAACTCTAGTAGTTTAACTACTCCTTAGAATTTTTTATAAAAAATTATTTTTTCAATGTAGGCCCTACATTAAATCCAAATTACATAAAAATTTTCAGTCAGAATTATTTGCATAAATCACGGAATTTCTGTATATGATGAACAGTTCTGTAATTTAATTAATCATATATAATTTTTTTAAATAAGAAAATTAAATGTATATAAAATAAATTAAATACTTGGCAAACTTAAAATCTTTCATGAGTATAATTAAGATAACTTTCAAAAAATGAATGTTTAATAATTCTACTGTTAAACTTTCATCAATTGATACAATTGAAAAAGAAAATTAATCACATTCATTTTTATAATTTATCTAAACTAATAATAAGTAGATAAATAAACAAGCACTAACACAGGAGAGGTTTTAAAATTTATACTATTTACTATTTAACATTTTTGATTTATTTTTCGGGTCTCTTCAGTACACAATGATTATAGAATACTTTTTAGAACATAGCAAATGGAATACATTAAAACAGAATCAAGTAAAATATAATACTCATTGAGATAATCATAAATTTTTATATAAAATATTAATATATAATTTTAATATATAATTAAAGCCTATCTAAAGGATTTTTTAATGATTAGGCTTAGTAAATGATGATCTAAATATATTATAGATTATTTAAAGCATACTATCGCAAAGGCATTGATAAATATTCCATTGATTATTATTAATAACTGTTGTTTTTTGTTTATATTGTTTAACTTCTATAGCTTCCTTAATGGATGCTCCAAATGGAATTTTACAAGATTTTAGTATATGGGCTTGGTTCTAATTTATGGAGATGTCATCTTCATATGCTTTCATTGCTAGCACTGTTTGAAAGTTTCCAGATTTTATGTTAGCCTTATGTTCATTTAATCTAGTAGAGAGATTTTTTTTGATTCTTCCTATGTGCTGTTTGCATCTTTGATGGGTATGATTATGAATTGGTATGATGCAAATACCTGCTTTTTGCATTTTTTAATTGAGTCCTTATCATTCCTTAATGTAGAGAATATAGTTGGATTTTTTTTGTATATGATTTTTTTGTAGTTTGTGTGTTCTAGTTATGAGTTTCATTGAATTTTTTGTGGCCCTCTCATAACTTATCGTATAGGATTGTTGGGAATTCAAGTTTGTTGTTTGGTGCTGTGTATATTTACAAATTTACAATATTTATATAGTAAATATTGTAAATTTTAAAACCTCTCCTGTGTTAGTGCTTGCTTATTTATCTAGTTATTTATACTTTGATAAACAAGATAGTCTATACTTTATGTGTATTTAAAATAATTTAATGTAATTCTGATGCTATTCACATAATATAGAACATTTTATTTATTTCTTTTGAGCTTTATAGAGTAATAGAAATTGTGAAATTTAAAAAAATATGTAATAAAAAGGTAATTTTTTATTAAATATTAAAAATATTGTGATAAAATTTTTTGTAAAATTTCTCAGGTAGTACTTTTCTTTTGTTTACATTCCCAAAAATATTTTCTTTTTATTTAGCAAACATTGAATGCATCATTCCAGAATTAAGTTTCTCTGTATTTTTTTAATGAATTGAAAATAAAAATAATATTTTAAGGAAATATGAATATTGGGAGATATTCAATTTATATAAAAAATTGAAATAATTAATTCTTGTGGAATTTAATATAACATAATTTTGAAAGAAAAACTAGAGTCAGATTTAAATAAGATACATAGAAATTCAAAATTATGAAAAAAATTCTTTAAATATTTAGATTCATAAATATTTCTAATCAAGATGCTGATAATTTTTTTGTTTAAAATTTATATATTAAATTTATACAATTGAAAATAAATATTCAAATCACATTCAAACTATAATGATTTATAAAAAAACTTATTAAGTTAAACCAAAATTTTGTTTTATGTATATTCCAGATTAATACATTTAGGATGAGTTCAGAAAATGCTCTGAGAAATCTCTGCTGGAGAAACTAAAGAATGACATCACATTGCCTCATGATGTGATGTCATTCTAGCTTCTCCAGCAGAGACTTCTCAGAGCATTTTTTGAACTCATCCATAGTTTCAATATCTGATATTCTGAAATAAAAATTATGTCAAATATTTATAAAATAAATAACTTCAATTTATTTTATTATCAGTTCTAATTATATATCTATATTGTTATATACTAAAAATGTTAATATTTAATATCATACTTTTGCTCACTAATAACATGTAAATGTGTTCTAACTGAAAATTCTTGATCTGATGCAAACTTTTCAGAAATATATTTGAATCATTCTATATAATTTCTTTGATATGTCTATATCTGTTTTATATAACAGAATGCAATTTTTAATGAGAATTAAATCTATATTAACAATTTTTCAATGAAAATAAAAATATTGTATAAATGACATTGAAAATAAATTTCTGATGCTGTTTGTGAAATATTATTGAAGGTTGAAATTGTAATCATCTAATAAATATGTGGTTTCAAATTAGTAATAGTATTCTTTAAAAATATTGATGCAAAATCTAAACATTGAAGAAGAGAGAAAATATAACACAAGTTTAATTGTAAAATAGGAATGTTTTTCTGTCAGTATAACAATAGGCCCATTTCTGAGCCACCATGAACTATCTATATGGGATTGACCAGATTGCCGAATGCATTATCCCAAATCTAGATTCTTTTTAAAAAGTTTCTGAGAAATAAGACCTAAATGAATATTATTCATTTGAATTCTCTAAATGGTATTTTTGTTATTTATTTGTTCAATAAACATAGTAGTTTTCTATCATTTAAAGCTATCAGCTTTATATGTTTATAACTTACCTGTATTATATATTAATACTTTTAACAGGAAATAGAACTATAGTTGTAATTATATTCCTTTTAATTATAATTGAGAACAATGTTTTTTAAAAATATAAAAGCATTCCTGTTTTAGAATAAAGTTTATGTGTGGCTGTTTCTTGATTTTGATGATTGAATTTAGGAACATTTAATTTGAGAATTAGAAACCATTAATATATGGGTATTGTAATTATTGATGACAATTGTTAACAGAAATATAAAAACTAATTAAATTTAATATTTCTCATCTTGATTCAGAAAGAATTTATGGATAAATATTTTCTAGAATTTTCATCATTTTAAACATATTTCTTATAGGAGAATATTTAATTAAGGAACTGGCTTTATTTTAGACATTTTAATATTAAAATATTAATATTAAATATGTTATAGAAACATATAGTTTTGGTTGTGAACAAACATGTAATGTGCATTTCAATTTAATAAAATATTTAATTTTGAAAATAACTTCTGAAATATAAAATTTTTAATATTTCAAATTATTTTTTTAAAAGCAAATTTTGAAATTCTTAATTGAAAAATAATGATTAGAATTTCATTAAAATTGGATGGTGGAGTTAAATCACTAGAAAATATGATGTTAGAACAGTAAAGCTAGTGCTATTTCAAATGAATCTATATATCAGCAAGAAGTCATGGCATGGGAATCAAATTAAGACAAACTGTTTTCTGAAGATAGATTGTCTTGATTTGATTCCCATGTCATGACCTTCTTCTGTTGATGTGTGGATTCATTTGAAACAACACCTAACTTGGCTGTTCTAAGATTATATTTCCTAAAATTTCATAATTTACTGAAAATCATAGTATGTTACTTAATCAGATCAGTATTTTCAAAACGTAAATCCAATATTTCTTAATTTATAATATAATTAATTATTATTTTAAACTTGCACCTTATAATATTTTATTCTCAGGGAAAGAAATAATATGATGCCTAATAATATTGTAAAACTGTATAAACTTATCTATCCTGAGATTTAGTATGGAGATTATGATAAATAAATTTTATTTATCAAAATGTTTGAATTTTCATCTGTAGAAATATAGATTCATTAAATTAACATAAAATACTTGCATTATCATAAAAATTAAAAACAAATACTCTAATGAAACTAATTTAATTGTTCAAGGTAACAAAATAAAAATTATTATAATTAATAATTGAAATGCACATTAAATATATATATCATAAAATAAGTACTGAACTTTAACAGAAAATATAATTTTTATTATATGAAAATAATATCTAGAAAAAAAAATGTACAAAAAAGTAAATATTGATAATTACTAGAATTTAGAATTGTTATATTATTGATATCAAAAATTTTCATGATTAATCAGACGAAAAATTTGTAGATAGAAAACTCTACATAAATTGCAAGGAAATTATATGTAAATTTTTTGAAACATGATTTACAATAATAATATATGACAAGTTATAATTAATTATAATGACAAACAGTTTTGAATAATAATATTTCAAACACTAATTTATAAGAATTGAATAGAATTTTCATTCCATTTATTTTTATAGGCAGTTAATACTTATGAAAATGTGAAAATTTGTATATTCTTGTATTATACTTTCTCCTCATTACTATAATATGCAAGAAAATCTACAAATGATTTCTTCAGAGCAATCATAATTATTAGAAAATGGCCTACAGAAGTTTTAACATTATTTGATGCAATGGCAAAAATTGTTTAAAACGATAAGTCTTTATTAATAATAAACATTCATATACATGCATTTAGGAAAAACTATAACAAGATTACATTGCATGAATTATAGTAGGATAAAGATAGATGGTGATACCAAGTTTTCTAATAATAAGTAAAAAAAAGGAATAAAAATTTACTATGAAAGCTATTTTATATTAGGAGTAAAAGCTGTAACTGACATTATTTTATCTGGCTGTTTTTTACATATTAGATATATTTTGGTGCTGTTTTATGCAAATTTATATATATTCATTCAAATTTAGGATCTGCTTTCTCAAACCATTCTGTAAAAAACACTTCTACACTTTTTGTTTGTAATTAGACTTCTCATTTCATATTCAGTAGCTCAGTCAAAGATGTATGTTTAATATATATATTTTAATTTCATTAAAAAATTATAGTACAATTGCTCTCTTAAATAGAAGCTAATAAGAATTATAGTAAAAGTATATTTATTTTATTTCTTTGTTCATATTTATTTTGATCAAAGAAATATTGATATTTTATGAATGAATGAATGAATGAAAGGTATTTTATGAATGAAAGATAAATATAATACTTTATTTTTGTTTTTAATTACTTTTATTTTTTATAATTCATTGCCTAGAATTTGCTCCATGTCAAAGTGATAATCTATAATATATCATTTATTCTCCTATTAGTCCTGCATTTAATGTTACAATATACTTTTCAATTTTACATGTGAAAAATTCTTACATAAATTTTTCAATGATAAATGAACAAAATAAATAAGAAAACAAAAAATGCTTTTTAATTTGATAACTATGCAGATTATATTATATCATAAATTGAAATTAATAAGTTCTTTTTATTAAAATGAAATTATTATAATCAAATTATGCAGAGCACAGAAGCAAAATATAAATTAAATAAATAGTTTTTAATTAAAGAGAACATAAGTGTAGTTCAAACTGTTTTTATTCAAAACAGTCTGAAATTAGAGTAATATTCTGTGATTTAATTGATTTTTTCTTTATATTTTTAGTTAAAGTAAATTTACAGGGGCAAAGTTTATTTATTTTGAAAAGAAATTAGAACTAGTGACTTAAAGTACTAAAATTTTTGAAGACAAAAACAAAGTGCTTTCAAGTAATTTTTGCTAGTTTTCAGTTTTCTTTAGACACTTTGTAAAGATATTTAAGAAAACTGAAGAGAGAAATTATTATTTTAAATAGTGGTAGAAAATTATTTGTTTAAAAATTTTTTAGTTTGTTTAATTTTTAATTAATGAAAAAAAATAAAATAAATGTGATTTTTTTTTTTTAATTGTTATTTAAGAATTAATTCTTTAATGTAATTCATTCTTTTTTCTTTATATTTGCACAAATATAATAATCATTTTCATCATGCAACATAATTATCCCAAAGGGACATTTCACACACATACAGACATATGTATATTACGGGTTCTACAAGTACTATTTTTCTTGTTAACTTCTTATCTATTTTTTACACATCCATTTGTTGGATCTTTTTTTATACAAATTTCTCTTATATAATTGTTAGTTATATTGTATAGTTATTATTATATGATATAATAATAATAAAATTATATATATATAGATAATATGTATGTATGTATATATATGTATATACAGTATCTATGTATATATAGTTTTATTATCATATTATTATTATTATTATTATTATTATTATTATTATTATATTATTATTATTATTATTAAGCATATATAAGACATATTTACCAATGCTGCTATATTCTTTTATTATATTTGTGTTGTTGTTATTTTACATGACTTAGAGTGCCAAACATACATTTATTAATTCATCACTTGGATTGTGCCTTTTTCTTCTCTTTCCTGCTCAATTGGTAATTTCAGGGATACCAGTTTGTTTAATGTTATCCTTGTATGTTGGAGTTTTGATTGAAAATATGGCACAATTCCAAATGTGCTACTTAAAATTTCTGAAAAATTAAATGATCATAGTAATTTAAGAATATTGGCAGTATTTTAGTGAAGTCCAATGTGTATAATTGTTTTTGAAATGTCACTTATATCACAGGGTTTAAGTATAAAACATAAGTGTGTTTATACTAATTATGTAAATATGCTAAACATTTTCCATCTTACAATTTAAAAAAATATGAATCTGATAAATTAGTCAAGTGTCATTTCAAATCCTGTCTAGTAAAATGATAGATTAAAATATTCCCCAAAAAAATTATTTTAAGATTGATTTATAGGAAAAAAAATGATGAAAATATTAATAATAGTAATTATCTATAAAACATTTTAGCTTGAAATATAATTCAAATTCACTTTACATTTTTATAATTTATTTAAAACAATTAGTTTAATTCATGATGCATTTATAGACCAATATTTATTTACTTTATGTAAATAATTATTGTTAGTATTTCCTCAGGAAGTAGAATTTTAGCTAATTTTGGTAATGTTTATTATGTTATTTTTGTAGTGTTTTAAGTATACATCTTATTGGCCATCAGTGCTCTGATTAAAGATGATAGAATTCATAATTTTAATAGATGATTTTTAGCAAAAATAAAATAATTTAAACAGATTCAGGTAATGTTATTTCTGGCTGTTGATATCACAAACCATTGGAAGTGAATGCCATCAAAACAGATTACCAGTAAGATGTATATAATGTTTTAATTTGTTTGATGATCTTTTTATAATTAATAACTACTATTGTATCATTTATTATCAAATTTATCATCTATTATTCACAGCCAATGTACAGTAAAATAATTCATTGTCTGTATAATCTATTTGTAAATTTATTCTTAATGTAAATCTGTGGTTATAATAATGTAAAAAATTAGCCAAATTAAAAGGCTAATCTTTTCTTATCCTTTATTTTTATGTGCTGATATTAATGTACTTATTTACTTTCTGTATGTTTATAAATTTTAAATATTGTATTTGCACTTATAAAAATTGTATTCAGCACTTAATTAATTATTTAAACTATAGAGTACAAACAGAAAAAAAAAGGATTTTAGAAAACAGTCATGATTTTATAAGCCAAATATTGAACTGTTTGAGAAAAATTGGGGAACAAACATGTCTTTGTTAATTAGTTGCTGTAGAAAGAGGTAAAATGATTGTGTGTGATACATTTTCCTTGTAATAAAAGAATTAAATAGATTTTTTTAAATGATATTTTGAACATGGGCTGATAAGAAGTATTACAGAGAAATTTGCTTAATTGCACTCAGTCCACTGTATAAAGCAATACAATATTTTAAAACTATTGTATTCTTAATAATGCCATGATTTAATGGTTCTAAAGAAAAAAAAAAAGCATTTAGCTAGAATTTAATTGAAAGTTGTGATAATAAATAAATAACATCAAAAAGAAATAAACAATTAAAAATTAATAACTAGTCAGCAAACTTTTTAAAATTTAATTTGTTTTGCTGAAAAGTGATTTATTTGTCTTTTATGCTGTTTTTAAATTCTGTTATCATTGTTTTATTTATAACTTCTTTTTTACATATATGTATATGTATAGATAGAAAACAATATTTTGAAATCTGTAGTAAACATGTTAACAAAAAGTAGATATTCTGCAACATATTGTAATCATTTAGTACTAAAAAAATGACATGTTTATCATTAGATGGTATTTCAGTGAATATAACCAAACCAGTACCTGATCTTCAAGAAATAATAAAAAGAGAGCAGAGTTTCTAATTTAAAAAGAAAACCCTGTAATTTTTTCAGGAAGTGCCTATATGTTTGGGGTAAAGGGAAAAAAAAAAAAAAAAAAAAATAGAAACTCATCTCTTGATGTATGATTTATTTTCAACATGTATAAATTTAGGTCCTTTCCACATGCAAACAAAAAGTACAATTTCACACTAATATATTTTCTCTCTCTATAATTGTGCACAGAAAAAAAGTTATTTATTTTTAATACAAGCAATCTGTTTCCTCTAGTATTTTTGAGTTATTGTGTGTTCTCTATTGCAGTAGCTTATATTTTTCATGCAGTTAGTCTGGTATGTCATTTGAACCATTTCTGTAAACATAATTCCCATGTGAAGCTCCACAAACAAAACAGAAAGTGCATTAGATGGACAAATATTGTTATGCAAAATTGTTTTATAAGTTATAAGATATTTATGATGATGATTAATCTTAAAAATCCGTCATTTAATACAGTATTTGAATTTAGTTTATTATTAAAACTATAAACATTAATTGTTTTCTTTTTAAGTATAAATGTGAATAGGAGTCTATCTAAAGCATTCAAAAGCACTGTATCCGTGTTTTGTATTGTAACTGATGCTTCACGTCTTTTTAATCGGTAAAAAAAGAATTTGACAGGATATTTGTCGGATCGCGGATAGTGTCCGTGAGTTTGCCATGTACATGTGCCATTTATTGTCATCAGTCATGTTGGTTGTGTACCCGAGGAGGTTCATATTTTGTCTTAATAGAAATGTAATTTTCAGCAGATTATGTATCAAAATGACTTCCACTGTATTAAAAGGAGATTCTCCTACGAGTTTCTGTTTGAATTTATTACTATTTATAAACACATTATAATAAACTAAAATATTAAATTCGCCATGTTGTATTGATAATTTTAATCATGTATTTAAACTTTATGATTTTATTAAATAATATTATATATGAAAAGATTTCTTTCGTTATCTCATTTGAATATCTGTCAAATGATTTTTTTTTTAAACTAAATAAACGTACAGTTAATTTCGATATAATCAATTATTTCATTGGAATTTTTTCCATAACGTAAACAATATTTAGTGTGAACAAAATCTGATTGTAACCAAAAAGAATCTAGTACTAATTACTATACTCTTAGGATTGGGCAAGGCGGCAGTTCCCCAGGTCGCTACTTAGGAAGTATCGCACAAAGCTATTCATTTATGTAAAAGGCCTACAACCGAAAACTACGAGGATTAATGGGAAAAATGAATAAGCTTTTCTACAAAAATGTAGCTGCAACAAAAAAGCATACATAACATTCATCTGCTGCTTTTTTATTCATATTCTGTCAGATACGTCCATACGTCTTTCTGCAGTTCGAATTTATTTCACAACTTTGTGATATCGCGTTATTCTACAGCTATTTTATTAAAATAAATATGCAGGAGTAAGTTTTTATAAAATACTAAGTACATATATTGTAACAATAATATCTGAAACAAGTATTAGATACGAATAACAATATGTGGGATTCGCAGACGGAATGATAGGTTTTAACTTAAGCGTTTGTGGGTTTATTTGTAAGGACAGGTGAACAATAGTTCTTTTTCGATTGCAACTGACTCGGAAACCATTTCGATACAAATCAAACATTTATTTAAGGAAGTAAAGAAAGCTTTATAAACCAGCGCGTGTAGAAATGCAAACATGGGAAGATAAATACATTGTTGATGAATATGAGTACAATACAATTTGAAAAGTGGTTTGAACACTTTTCTAAAACAAGACTATTGCAAGTTATCATCATATGCCAGTCCCAGTTCCACGGTCAGTTTCTGGAGATTGAAAATTCTGTATCAAATCACTAACAGCAGTTCTATAATTATTGAAGGTTGCAGTGAATGTTCACTTTGATGAGAAGTTTGACCAGACAGAATCATTACTACTTGACGTTCTTCAGAAGTCAAATATGGCATAATTATTAATTACTACTACTTAGGAGAACGATTATCGAATGCCATTGAATGATGGATTTTTCTTGTTAATTCAAAATCCGAATATCAGACCTTCGTAGGTCCTCTTGAAGGCGTTAGTGACCGATTGAGCGAATCGTTTTTACCGCTACACCTCTATAGATCAACCTTCTTTCACTTCTAACTCTTCCGACACACAAGAATCGACTCTTTTTTTTTTCTTGTTCTCTCCTCATTCTGGGCCACTTATGCTCCGTTGACCTCACCTTTCCAGGGGAAGAAAAAGATTCACTTTCTTTGTTTATCTTAAAGAGAAGCGATCGCATTTCCCGATTTTGTGGGTCGTTGGACTTACTTGTTAGTTCAGTACATAATTCGACATATATATATACTTCGATTCTTTCTCCTATTACAGACGAAATATTATATACACATACAGTATATATTGTTTAAATATAATAAAATTTATAATTTCTTCGTGTTCCTAGGGCTTTACAATTATCCCCTGCTTTATAAAAATTATCTGCTAACTTTAAATAGATTCACATTTCCTCTATCATAAGATTTTGCTATAATCATTATCAACATCAATATTATTATTACCATTACCATTATCTTCTCTTACAATGTTTAAATATAGAAAACTCTCTCTTTTATACTTTGATACCATGCGAATCGACTTCTCTTCTATTAGTGTATTCGCGCGCGATCGAATTGATTAATTTGGGAGAAATTATCCATTCCGTTATCCTTTTAGAAAAAATTATTGTTTATTAAAATACGATATATATATATTTTTTGGTCAACAGATGATGCTACTTTCCATTCAGGAAGAACACTAAGTGGCGGGCGAATCAAGCCCTTCCACAGGCTGCCCACCCCTGCGAAGGGGTCAGCCGGATTGTGGAGGACGGGGATCGACGGGGCGGGCCCGGACCCTATGATAAATATTTTCAAGGGATGGG
>WUQG02045742.1:0-10486 GCA_011317285.2 Androctonus mauritanicus
GAAAAGTGCTGATAACTTGTGTTAGTATACTAAACAGGGTGTAGCAGTTAAAAGGATAGTTTTACGTTTTATTTGTTAAAGCATTGTTATTTTGTTATTAATATTTCAGTGTTATTATTTATTTTAAATTAATAATTTTAAAATATTTTTTACTTTTTGTTTGAGAGATGATATATATTTTTTGCTTATTATTTATCAGCTAATATTTAACTAACATATTTTTAGGAAAGTTAACGAAACAATCTTACTGTTTTTATCTTGATTTTCATGTTTGCTAATTTCAGAATTTACATATTTAGTTTAATGTTCTATTACATACATGAACAATTTACATAATCCTAAAAATAAAGTTCCTCACATTAGATCAGGATTGCCAGCTCAGGTCAGCTTAATTCAAAAAACTAGAGTTTTCTGCAAATAAACAGATGATTAAAGCACGAGTTATTTCTTAAATAAGTTCAAGCTTTAGTGTTTGGAGTCTTTCAAAATTTATTCCTTTTAAATAATTTTTAAAATAGTAAACATTATTTACTGAATAACAGAAAATTACTCTGTGAAATGATTGTGTCAAAATAATAAATTATGAAATTTTTTGCTGTTTGTTTTTATTAAATTAAGCACTGTAATTGTTCTTATAATTTTTAACAATATTTGTGGGACAAATAACAAAACTGTGAACATTCAAAAAACTTAACTATTGATCTAATTAAAATATTAATTAATTAATTAATTTAAAAAATTTATTTATATACAGTACACTCTTGATTATCTGTGCTATAGATTAAAACAGCATTAATCCACAACCCAAAAATGACATTTAATTATCAATATTTTATCTTAAATACAATTTCTGAAAGATTTTTAAATGCCCAGTTTTTTATTTTATCTTAGATAATTAGCAATCAAAATTAGAATCAAATTAAAATTACAAATATTGTAGCAATTTCTTATAGCAAATAAACAAATCTTTTGCTTCCTTTTTCAATAAATAATAAAACATTTGAATATATATATGTACACAACAACTTATTTTTTAATATTAAGTGCATATTGTATGTAATTCTCATTTGAGTTTTTACAGATTATCTGGGGAAATTAATTTCCCAACCACTTCAGTTAATTAGAAATCTATTGTATAAACTTCTCAAAATAAAAATTTGTTCGTTGTCTTAGTAATCAAACTTATTAAGATACTGGCACAAAATCTCAAAGATTTAATTCAACTTCAGTCAAAGACTAATTTTTATTTTTGGAAAAAATAAAGTCATTCCTCAATTTTTATAAATTTGAATTTACATAAAATATTTTTCTGAATTTTTAAAATTTTTCCAGATACTACAATACTCCAATTAACTGGATAATCAGATAATGAATTATCCCAGATATTCTGCAAATTATTTAAAAAAATCAGAATTATGGACAATATTCATTTAATATTAAATTAAATAAATTACATACATGCATCCAAATGTTCTGTAATTTATTGAAAAATAAAAAAAGAAATTGATTTATTTGAAACAAGGAATTATTGCAATATTTGTAATTTAAATTTGATTGTAATTTTTATTGCCAATTATTTAAGATATAATAAAGAAATTAATCTAAGGCTTTTAAAAATCTTTCAGATAGTACATCTAAGATAAAATATTGATAAGTAATCATTTCTGGATTGCAAATTACCCCTGGTTAATTCACAACCCCATATAATCCAATTCTGGATAATCAGGAGTCTATTGTATATAGTTAAAAAATGCTATTGCATTTGTAAGTACAAGTTTAAACATGTTACTTTACATTATTAAAACTTAATATTATTTGATTTTATGTTTATTATATGATTTTTTTGTTGTGTTTGTTGTTTGATGTTTTTGTGTATTGTTTGTCGATCTTAAGTATCATATTAATGCTATGATATCATTCCATGAGGCATTGCTTCATTTTCACTCAGGGAACAATATGATAGCATAACATTACATAAATGCAATCATTGTAGTCACCTAGTCCTAGAAGTTTTTAATCCAGAATTTTCCTTAAAAAATTATTTTTCCAACTTATGTAAAATATGACTTTTATAAAGTTATGAAAAACATAACTTCTACATAAGTTGGGAAATGACTGTAGTCAAAATTATAGTTTAATTATTTAATTATTAAGATAAAAGATGCTGATTTCATAATTTACATTAAAAAATTATATAAAAATTATACAATTAGTGGAAAGATTTAGACTCTGTTTTTTTTAAAACATAAATACTAGTAACAGTAGCTCTACAACAGGAAAAATAAACTTTACTATACACACAAGTTACAACTTTACTATATACCCATTGTAACTTGTGTGTACAGTAAAGTCTATTTTTCCTGTTGTAGAGCTACTGTTACTAGTATATAAAAATTAAATTGTATATAATTTAATTCAAAAACACTCCATTAGAGGTCATTTAGGGTTGGTAATTGATCATTGATATGGGTTCCTCTAATTACATGGATTGTACTGTAAGACAAATATACTTAAAGTAGTTAGCCAATACATAAGATGGAATAGTACTGCCAAATTTTATCAATGATTCAAACTTGATTGTGATGATAAACAAATTGAAAATTGGGATCAATTAATTTCAATACTTCATTCAGTGAATAAAGTAATGCTTGATCTTATTATGGAGTTTAAGTGAGGATTATTTAACAAAGTGAAGAGATGTACAATGAAAAATTCATAAAATTTGAAATCTAGAAGTGTGAAGCAAGAAATTAAATTATTTTTAGAATAGCTACAATCTGAAAAAGATCATTTCTGATTGAGCTGATAAGTTTGAGAAAATTAATCTTTATATATATTGAAATTTATTATTGATTGTTGACACAATCCATTAAAGAAACTAATCTATATAACTTACAAGATAACAAATATATAACTAGGAGAATTTCTGAACTTAAATGAAAGAACTTCTTGGCATGTTAAAAATAACTCCATTTGCAAGCAAATGTTTAGCTTTCTTAAAATGTTTGGCTTATGGGAAATTTATTTCCCATAAACCAAACATGTTATAAATTGTTATTATATTTCTGATAAGTGATTTCAAACTGTAAGATATTAAAATTGAATATAAAAGACAGAGTTTTAATTAGTTTTCTTCTATTATATGCCTTTATAAGCATTTATCTAAAAACATTCAATAGAAAAATAAATTACAGAAAACATATTGAAAATTCTTATATTTAAAAATGTAACAGCAAAAATAATTTAAAATGGCAGAAAAATAAATATAGAATGAAAATTAAGTAAGGAAGATCAAGTGATAGTTGCAAACTGGTATGATAAATACTGTGCATTTCTGTTTTAAGATCATATATAAATTCTATTCTGTACTCCATCATAAGCACAACTTGCAGACAAATTTGAGATTTTAAAATTGTATTAAATAAAAATAATGATCAATTTATAAAGAACTATAGCTCATGGTTTTGTAAATCAGAATTGCATATATTAAATAAAATTTAAAAAATTAATACCTGAAGTTCAAAAATGAGAAACATCACAATAAATACAATAAACAAACAAAATGCAATGACAGGAAGGCTAACACAATATCTAAATAAATTTCTCTTCCAACATGGATATGATGGTTCCATTCGTCCTGTTACTGGGCTTCTAATTAATGGACCCTATTTTAAAATAATGTTTTACTTAATAAAATATTTAATTTTATAATCTGAAAATTTACTACAATAACTTACAGAAAATAATGGCCTGGGTTCAGCTAACAATTCATTCTGGCTATCTAGAGTACCCCATCTATAAGCTAATTCTGCACAATGACGTTTCCAGGATTCCAAATATAATGTTGCCCATAACACATTGAATAAAGCAAATACAACAAAGCACATATCTTCTGTAGCCTAAAATATTGAGCATTCATATTATAAAACAATAAGATTACAATATATATAAAATATTGCCAATTAAAACTTACCTGATCTTTACCATAATAACTTATCCACATAAAAAATCCAAACAATGCAGGAATTGTTAATGCTTTGGTATAATGACCCAACCAAGCAAAATAAATAGCAATTTTCACACCAAAATAATCACATATATTATCTAAATTAAAAAAATGCTGTATATATTTTTAGTTTCAAATCTAAATAATTTTGGAATTTTATAGTATTGAATTAATTAATAGATTTATTTACCAAGAGGCTGAGCTTTGAATAAAGCTTTTACCCATGTATTTTTCAATTTATCCAAATCTTCGTTGTTATGAAGAGGTAAAATTTGAGATAAAATACCTTCTGCCATACATGGAGGAACTGAAAGTTTGTTTTATCATAAACTGTTCTATTTATTATCTCTAGTTAATATAATAAAATTTAATATTTGAGATATTATATACTTATTGCTTGGCCTTCAGCAAATTTTAAATGTAACAGTTGGTCCCCTTCTGCTGCTCGTAAACTATACAACATATTAAGAATAATGCTTTGCCTTTCTTGAGTTGTGAGAAACAAAGTTTGATTATCAACATTTTCAAAATATTCTCTTTCATCCCATACAAATTCTTTTAAACCACCTCCATATTCTTCCTTTAATGATTTTCTTAAACGTAAATCTTCAGCTCCTTTTAGTAAACTAAAAGAAAAATTATAATATAATTTTAAATTAAAAAATTTATTTAAAACTATTCATATAGACCCAGCAAATATTCTTTAATTTTGAAATATTAACTATTTTATATTATTATAAGTATTAAAGAATAATTATTTATCTCTATTAATTCTAATTATTAATTATCTTATAATAGAGATAATTAACAATCTCTATAATAATAATAATAATAATAATAATTATTATTATTATTATAGAGATTAATAATTATGAATTATATTTATCTACCCTTTTTTTAATTTTTTATATTATGTTTTATGCATTTTACATCATCATTTAGTTAAGGATCATCAAGAAGACAATCACATAATTGAGATCATCAAAAATTAAGCATAAAAAAATAGTGTATATCAAGAGGCAGAATTTTCTTTTTAACATATTCTTAAATTTTAAGTACAACATATAATACAGGAACACTTTGTATAGCATGATTCTGAACAACATAGGTTTTAGTCTAACATGGTTTTTATTATTACCAAGAAGGTTGATTATTACCAACACAATGAACATTGGCAACACTGATGGGCGTCCCCCAATGCTGCAGGTGACAGTCAAGAGCCATATTTATGCAGTAGTTTCTCGACTGGCTTTCATGTAGGCATGTTGTTTCCCTTGGAAAATTATTATTAGTATTTAATATTCTTTTATTATTTAAGTATGGATAAAAAGAGACAAAACAAAGACACTGTTGGAGTAACAAAAAATGCAAATGGTTGACATTAGAGAAGAAATTTGAAATTATAAAATGTCATGAGAATGGTGCTTTCATTTGCTAAAACAGCACGTGAGAATTCATAAATGCCGACCCAAACTTGGAAAGAAGCACCAAAATGAGACAAAGCCTCCATAATATTAGATACTATAAAGATCTACTTGAAGAGACAAAGAAGACAAGGATGGTTCAAGGAACACTAAAAGAATGCTTCTGTCTGCCCGGATAGTGCCAAGAGGGCCGTGGCGATATTTCGCCCGTTCGGGAGTGCTAGTGTTGGCTAAGTCCGAAAATTTCAAAATTAAATACATTCCGAAATTGGAAATTTGCCGATGTCTTGGTAGTCTAACTGGTAAGGCGTCGGGTCGGTAACCCAAAGTTCCTGGTTCGACTCCAGGCTAAGGCAAATTTTTAATTTCGGAAAATTAGTCAAAATTATAGTTTAATTATTAATTAATAGATGGCGCCACCTTAATAATTAATTATTTAAATTTAGGCTAACTCAACAGATGGTGGCACCGTAGTGTAAATTATAAAATAATTGTTAATTAGCAGTTTATTCAAAATCTAATCACCAGGGGGAGTTTGTGCTTTGGATGGATATTTGAAGTGCAATGATTTAAGAATCATTTTAAATAAAGAATTATAAAATATTATATATAATAAATTAGAGAGAAATTGATATACTGATACCTCCCTATATGCTAAAAATAAATCTATAACAAAATTTGTTATAAAATTTGAAATTTTAGTAGTTTAACAAAATAATACACAGCACAGTACTTGATATCTGCCATTATTTTCAAAAGACGATATGTAATCATTATAATTCAAGACAATGATTGCATCATTTGGTAACTGAGCACTGTAATCCAATAACATCACCCAACAATGCATATCACGGTCATTTTAATCAAATGACATGGATGAATAATGCTATTTGAACAAAGTTTAATATATATATAAATTGGAATTCAGCTAATGATAACTTATAAATAACTTACGTATATAAGGGAAATTTTCCCACTGAACTGTCTCTGGAAGTTTGCCATCTTCTCTTTGACGTTTCTTTCCTCTATACTGACGACCTGGTGCTCTTGGTGGTGGTTGTTCAGCTTCTCCATGTACTAAACTATTTCGATAAGTGACAAGTGGCTGCCAATCATCCATTCGAGTACCAGGCATGCTAGTCTGAATATGACGATCTAAATAAGTGAGTCTGAAAATTAAAAAATATATATATAACTTTTTATCTTTTTCAGTATAAGTGAATAAATATAATTTTCAAAATTAATTTAGCAAATGTTTCTGAGGCTTTATTTCTCTGAAGATATGCCTTCTTTATTACTACACTCTCTTCTATCACAATCAAAATGACAATACCAAATATCTAAAAAACAATTACAAAATTTCAAATATAGGAATTTTTAAAATGTTAGAACATTATATAATTGTTTAAAGCTGTTATACAATGTTTATTTGTATAACAATTATATTATTATTAAAAAAAATAATAATAATTAAACATTTAATACTAATCTATAAAGTATCAAATAAGTAAATACGAAGCTAAATGATGATCATATGATCAGTGGCAAGACTAGTTATTGCCAAGTGCAAAATAAAATTGAGAACTGAAATTTCTAGAAGAAAGGAAACATTGTAAACTATTTGGGACAGAATGAAAGAAGTTAGTATATATTTTTGCATCCCTGAAATATCACATAATCTAAGGAAATAGGATTTATTAAAATTTTTAAACTCATGCATTCAAAATATGAAATAATAACTTTGAATTTTGCATTTTGTTATAGATTCTTAAGTGATGATGATAAATTGAAAATACAGAAGTACACATCAGTGGGGAGCATGGAATATTTATTTTGTTAGTATTGTGAAAAATCATCACTTCTAATCATAACATAATGTAAAAGCAACTAATCATAGCATATGTTTTAAATTTTACCATAATTACATAAAAATTTATGCAAAATTTAATTTACATGATGCTTCCAGAAATGCAAAGCTTATATAAATCAATTATTTTAAACTTAAATATATCAATATAAAATCTTATGATTCTTACACAACTTTTTTATCTTGTTTCATAAGTTTGTTGGTAAATTCACATAAAATTTCTAGAAAAGCTAAGTTTGGAGGCGGTCCAAGTGGATCCACAACATTTTCAAAAGGAGTTACAGCAAATAAAATCCCTTCTCGATGTAGAGCAGCAACAGAATCTCTGTTTTTTACCTGATCCAGTCCAAATGATAATGCAAATCTTTTTGCAAGCTCCTAGCACATACAAAAGTATTTGAAAATTAAAAAATTTATTTATTTATTTTGAATTACTTTTAAAAATTATTTAGCTAACCTTAATTGCTGTAAAATTTTCATCTTGTCGATTTATTAGTCCAGTATTTTGCTCAGTACGAAGTTCAGTAAATAAAGTTGTTAAAGAAACAGCCATAGTTCTTGCACAATTCACTTTGTTGATCTCTCGAGCCTTTCCTAGTGTTGCCTTGATAATATCACCATAATCATTATAAAACTAAATTTAAAAATATTAATTAGAATATTTATAAACATACAGAAATAACATATTAATAGATTTACATTTAAAAAATATATATTCTCATTTCCATTTTGGATTTTCATTTGAAAAAAAAAAACAAAAAAAAATGTATGATGTATAAATTGTTATAATCTAAAAACATATTGAAATAAATTAATAATAATTACAGTTCAGAACTGCATTATCCAACAGCCATATAATTATAATTACCAGTAATTTAAAAAATAATAAAAAATCCTAAATTTGCTTTTTGTAAAAGTAGTTTTATTAGATTATTTTAAACACAAGTGGTCTTTTAAATATAAATGTATTTATTTCAGTATTACTATTTTAAAAATGTTCATTTTTTTGAATTTTTCAAAAATCTGAAAATGTCTATTTATAACAATAAATTTACAGTTAAAATTTTTTGAATCTGAACAAGTTTTACGAATGCCAGTTTTGTAACTAGAAGAAATAAAAATTGCCATTGTCTTAAAGTGCTTTCTAATGGCAATATGACTGTGAATGATCTGATCTGTATATGAACTTCTCAGAAGCCAAACTAATTAATCCATTTTTTTTTTTATAAATTTCTCAATTTTAATAGCAGAGCACATGATTAATGCAAACATGTGCTTGGGTGCTAAAATTAAGAAATTTACAAAAAAATGGCATTAATCAGTTCAACCTCTAAAAAATTCATAATTGGCCAATATACCAATTGTTCATTTACAAGGCCTTGATCCCATGATTTTATATTCCCAAGTTTATTGCAATTCTGTGCTGTAGTATAATGAATAATGAAAATGGGCAATCAATAGATACATTATATTTACAACTTATAACCTAGTTGCTGAAACAGAATTTCAGTAGAGAACATTTTCCACAATTACAATCAACTATTATAATGAATCTGGGACTCTGATATTTTGTTCATTATTTCTGAAGTTTACTATAATTGAAATAACTCCATCCCTGTATTGTATTTACATTCAATGTACAATATCCACATTGGATATTGTGCATGCATGATAGTAACATAGACATTTATTGGCAAATGTTATAATCTGCCAACCATGATATCATGTGTATGAACACCTATAATGTATTGTCAAATCATAACATTGTTGGGGGAAGAAACAATGAATGATATTCCTGAAATGAAAAAGGAAGTTATTGAACAATACTTTGTTTGAGAATATTTCTAAGATACAAGTATGCCATTGTTAATTATATCAAATCAATGTTCATAGCCAAGCTTAATATGATGGAATATGCTTTAAAAAGCAAAGTTCATGTGAACCAAAGAATGGGATATTATTTTGTTGTTATTCTGAAAAAATAAAAATTATTGATTCATATTACAAATGTCTTGCTGGATAAATATTTTTTAAATGTATATAATATTTAGAATTCATGATAAGTATTTAATTAAATATAAAATAAAATTGCTTTAATCAATTAAAAATGTAAAATTTTAATAAATAAAACTATTTTTATGAATTTTTTCATAGTAATTCAATCAAAATTAAATTCTATTACATTTATTCAACATAACGTAGAATTATTTAGTAACTTCATTAAAAAAACACAACTATTCTCATTCATCTCTCTAATACTTTCAAATAACGTCATTTTGAATGAAGCAAAGGACCGAAATCACTTTCTACCAAATGAATTACACAAACTGTCATATTCCTGGTAATTTGGAAATGTCAGCTAAATTCACAATGAATTTTTATAATCCATTGCTTCCTAATAGCATATTTTTTGGAAAACAATGCTATGTTGTCCCAGCAGATGCTTTTTCCATTATAATTTTTGCATAATGGTACTGAGCAATGAATGCAACTCATGTTTTCATGCAATATCAGTCACAGAATTACCTTGTGGTGATAAGACAAAACATAGTGTGTTTCACATAAACACAGAAATCAGCACTTCTAGCAGCTTAAAATAAAACATTCTTTATTTTGCAGATGTTTTCAGCAAAAATTTTTGCCATCATCAGGCTATAGAACAATAGAGTAATAGAACATAGTTTGAACAAAAACGGTTGTTGCATAGGTTACCCAGTTGGGCAATACAAACAAGATAAGATAAACAAGTATAATTAAATACAGGATATATTTTAAATGTAGAAAAACGTGTAACACAAATAAAATCACAAAACATATAAATATTAGTCTGTAGGAGTCAGGCTGCGGCACTTGAGTCAGGCCACACCCAAAACACAAACAGCAGTATATTGCGGACTCTTCACGTAGTAACATATCTCCTTCTCAATGGCTTGCTATTTTTAACATGTATTTCCATGCTGGTGACAGGTCAATTGCTGGCTTATCATTCATGAGATTTTCCATTTCCCGACTCCTAGTTATTTCGATTGTTTCAATTAGTAAGGCTTGCAACTCGTTTAGAATGGGCTTTACAATTCTAGTGTTAGGCCAATCCACCCATAGATTTGCACTATATGTCTCTGTTGCTAATGCAATGTTCAGATTTGCCTTCTCTATATCTCTTATGTTCCTTAAGCCTTTGCACCAGGG
>WUQG02045753.1:0-10486 GCA_011317285.2 Androctonus mauritanicus
CTCCAATATCGAGACCTTTCACCTCAGCTGGTGAAGGAGAGAACGTTGTTTTGGACGTTCGTCCTAACCGGACACCTGTGTTTATTATTACAGTTTGATTTGATTGTGGTGGGGACAAGAGTCCACGGTTGGTTTATACGATTTATTATCGTGTGTCACTTATGTGGATGTCTCTCCCTCTCCTTCTCCAAATTCCTTTCTCCGATTTCCCCTTTTTACAATAAATGAAATATAGGATCCGGAGGTGAGAGGTGACACACCCCTTCCAACTCATGTTCTTGTCCCTCACAGTAGCTATTGTCAAAAGCTGCTTATAAGTGAATCATAAAATTAAGATTAACAAATTTATTGTCTTATTAATCATTATGGTTTTATTCATTAAAAATTTTCAAATTTCCAACA
Organism: Androctonus mauritanicus; assembly: GCA_011317285.2. Lineage (NCBI taxonomy): Eukaryota > Metazoa > Arthropoda > Arachnida > Scorpiones > Buthidae > Androctonus > Androctonus mauritanicus. The sequence continues at coordinate 403 of WUQG02045753.1, forward strand.
AATATTATCTGAAGTTTATGTAATTCTGAAAAAGCTATATTTTGCTAAATTATTCACAAAAAAAATAAATCCATTTTTCTGGAAATTAGTATTGATAGTTTTAATTCTATTATTAAAAATTCATATTTGTGTTTCATATGCATTTTTTTTAAATACAATCTAGCATTAGTTTTGTTTTTAGAATTATTATTTTTGTCATCATTGCTCCAAATGTTCAGAAAACATAGTTGGCAATGATAAACCAGCCAAAAGGACTAGAAACATGTTACTGCTGGAAAAAACTTTATGTGGTTACAAGATTAGGGTGCAGCATGAATGCTGCATTGGTGACCCAAGCTAATGAATGTTAATGGATTGTCTGTAAGGATCATTAAAAAAAGTGAAGAAGCAATTAAAGCTAGTGGAACTGCTACTATAGTCTGTTTCACCTTAATATTGGTCTGATGTAGCAACCAAAGATCTTATAAACATCTGCAGGATACAATAGTCACCTTTTTAAATAGAATATTGGCAAATACAAAATCCTCACGAGCATTGTTAATTCCTTCATAAAGCATTAATGATGAAAAAAATAAAATTTTAAAATTAAAGAGGGAAAAAAATTACAGCTAACAATGATAGACAAGATTATAATATAGTTCAACATGCCATCTTGCTACGTGAATTCAAACTTCAGAGGAAAAGTGTTCCATAGTGAAACAAAGCACATTGTACTTAATGTTTATGGCAAATTAATAGAAAACATCCAGATAAATCAGTAAGAGACATTGTTGATTTGGTAGCAGAGTTAACTGGCGTCTTGGTAACAACAATTTTCAAAATTTAATTTAATTACAATTACTAAAATATTTCATGAGTAATTTCTAAATACTTATAATAATAAAAGTTACTAAACCTATCAAAAATATGTAAAAGTTTTTAAGAAAAATGCAATTAACATTCACTTATAATAATTTCTATTTATACATTAAAATATCTGTTGGTGGAGGAACACACTTTTGCTTGTTAGATGCCTAGGCCACATGGAGACATCATTTCGTGATGTCAGACCAATATTGAGTTGAAACAGACTATAGTACTAAAGTTATATGTCCCATAATCCCATTATGGAAAGGATGGAAAATGCACTTAGTATTTGGATCAAGGATTCAAACACACAAAAGAGTTTCTTTAAATAATTCACTGTCAGTGATACGTAAAAAACCATTAAGAATATACAAACAACTGGGACAGACTAGCCCAAACAAAAGTTTGTGCTAGTCTAAATTTAAAACTAATAAGAAATAGTTAATATGCTCCTCCATCATCATTACCTTCATAACATAGTTGGATAAGTCTTTGCAGCCTCAGCTGGCCATGCTGCAAAGACTTATCCAGAACAATTAAAAAATAATCAAAGATATACTACCTGAACAGATAATAAGGTAGGTCAAAACAGGTCTGCATTGAATACCTATTCTCTGAATTCCATCAGGAGAAAATCATCATGATGACATTTCTCTTGTTTTTTCTTGTGGCAGTCATTGAGCAGGTAATTCAGAATGATATTGATCATTCTGAATTGCCTACACAATGGAGTAGCTGATGTTGAAATAGTGACAAGTTGACCAGAATGTGACCAGCAAGGTTACCTGGCCCTCTTCAAAGAAACTGCATCATCTGGTGATGTTGCTCAATCCAGGCAATCATTATCCTAAATTTTCAACATTTCCCTGTAAATTTCCATCAGTCTTCTATTTTGCCCACAAAAAAAATGGATTACAGTTGTTGCTCTTCAGTTGCAGAGGACTCTAAAAAATTTGCCGTTTTTGTGCTATCATACTACTACTACTACTACTACTACTACTACTACTACTACTACTACTAGAAGGATAGCTAATTGCACCACACAGGTCTATTGCAAGATATTCAACTATATATGTGACAACTTTCAATGACATTACTAAAAGTCAAGAATGAAGTCAAGACATGAAGTAATATAATAAATTACATATATTATTTACAGTGTACCAAATTTTGAATTAACTAATATTGTTTAAAATTAAATCATATATTTTGACCCCAATTCCTGCATTTTATGTAACTCACATGCTATTTCAAGTTTCCTGGAGAGATTAATTATTATTGTTATTGAAGCTATTTCAAGATTAGTATAAAATAAAAATTTAAACAAATTTTGAATTTTTTTTAATTCTGAATTATTTTTAGTATAATTCAAAAAGTTTTTTAATATTTTTATAATAAACTAGTGTGTTTATGTTTATTTTAAGGAATTATCTCTTTTTGGCTTGTACTATGTTATAAATCATGCTATCTGCCAATTTCTAAATCATATAAAATATTTACCAAATAATTCTTTTATAAAAATTTTTTGATGCTTTTATATTCTAATATTTAAAACAATAAGAATTTTGGGATTTTTATATAACTTGTAAAATTAAAAAATGAAATTTCTTTTATAGGTTTTTGAAAAAGCAATCTCTCTTACTTCTGCTGATCCATATTTGCATTATGCAGCTGCTCTCTTTCATTTTAATAATAATAATATAGAAAAGGCAAAATGTGTGTTAGAAAATAATATACATAAAATTTTTAATGATTCGTTTACATCATACAAAATCCCACAAAACAGTATTTTACTTTACCGGTAAGTTTATTTATTTCCACTTACTACTAAATGAAAGCATTATTACTAATTTGGTAACAAATATTATTTTGTTTTCTAATTAATATATATATATTTTCACAATTAAATAATAATTGAATTAGTATTAGGAATTTGAACTAGAATGGAAATAAAATTAAAAACTGAAATATTGAAACAAAACTAGAATGGAATATTAAAAATAAAAATAATTATGTTCAAAATCAGTTGACATTTTAATAACATGACATTTGTATTAAGTTTTTTCTATTTCAGTTCAAAATCAAAATTTTTAGATGCATATTTTTTAAATATTGAAGAATATAGGAATCCATAAATCATTTCAAGCTATGGGTTTTATATAAAAAGATTATTTACTATAGAAAATTTGTATAATAATGTATATATTTTTCCAGATTGTATTTTACAATATAATGCTATATTGTGCAGCGTTTTTATATCAAAAAAAAAAAAAAAGAGTAATTTCTATGAATAATGATACAATAAATTAATCTATTTTAATATTGTAAATAAATATTAATATCAATATTATTTCATTATTCTATCAGTTCTCTGCTGTGTACATATCCATGCAAGAAAAACAAAGTTTAATAGATAAATTTATTAAAAAATCTAAATTGATTCAAAAATGTTTTCTGCTATTAAGCCCTTTTGAGTTTTATATAATTTTATATTTATAATATTTTTGTAAACTAAAGGGAGGCTGAATAAACATTTTTAATCAGACAGTTTAGATTCTCAAAATCTCTAAATTTATCCTGCTGAAGGATTATTTTTTGCATTAATATTTTTTATTATTACATTTAAGTCAATTTTTGTTTAGTATTATTTATATATAAAATAATAATATTAAATACAAATTGTTCTTGATTTATAACTATGATATCAGTAAATCTTGTGATTGATCTATGCTATTCATATGCATAATAATCTGTGTGATGTAATCTGATAAAAGACAACATCCATTTTATATATAATATCTCTAATGATCTTTGTTCATAAATTTATTATAATGCTATATTTTGCTGTAATGGTTAATATATTGGGAAATCAATAGATATTTCTTGAATTATTGCCACATCAACTTACAAAGTATTAAAATGAAATCTTTTCATATGTTGAGATATAATGCTTAATTATACTGCAACATATGTTTTCTTCTAAATATACTGTTAATTTGATATAAAAAAATAAATATTTATTTATATTAAAATTATCATTAAAATTCAATTATGAATAATAAATTTTTGTATCCATTATATTTTTATTTTATTTTTTAATTATCTAATAATATATTTCTCTTAATTATAGTAAGTTACTTGAACATAATAGTGAAATAATTCATGCTGTCCCAAAACAAAGAAAAAATGAATTCTCAGAGAAATCTCAAGCATACTTATGGCTTAATTATATGTAAGTTGTATAAATTATCATTTTAATAAAAATAATTATCTAAATATAATAATAATACAGTCAGTCTTCTACTTATGCATTTTTGAAGTTATGTTATTTTTAAAAATTAGTAATTCCATCTATTGTCTTATTAATAAATTTATTTTTTTCTTCAAACTGTAAAGATAGTAGAGAAACAAAAAATAGCAAATAATCTTAATAAAACAGCTGAAAAGGAAGAATTATTTTGGAAGTAAATTATATTGCTCATATATAGGTAGAAATGTTTCAGTTGTTATTCATCATTAAAACATATTCCATATTATGCATTATTCAACTTATACAGCTCTTCCACTTGTGCAGAAATCTCTGGAACCAGTTAATTGCATAAGTAGAGGATTGACTATAATAATTTAGAGTACAAATTTAATTGACTTATTTTCAACAATGCAAGTTTTTTTTTACACTAAGAATAATATAATATGTTTACCATATGCAAGGATAGAATATAATCCATCCTGGAGTAAGAGTAATAGTATGGAGTTAGAACTAGAAGGGAGAATTCTTGTGGAATAGTTGAAAAACTATTATTATATTGGGGTAATCAATATGAGCACGGAATAACTCCGGAGCAAAGTGCTATGTCGGACAGGAGTCAAGACATAGCTGCTTGTGATGTTGTGTGTTAACTAACAGTCTGTGTCAGTACTGAGAAACTTTATTATGTTGCATGTATTTAGTAGTGATGTCTTTTGTAGTGTTATGTATGTCTTGGGATGTAAATCTAGTTTTTTGAGGCTTTTGTGTAGAGTGTGAGGGATTATTCCTGTTGAGGAGAGAATGATGGATACTGTGACTACCTTTTGCATTCTCCAAAGATGCTTAATTTCTTGTGAGAGTTCTGTGTATTTGTTAATGTTTTGGATGAATGCATCCTGGATGTTATTTATGTTGGATATTGAGATGTCTATAATGTAAGTAACTTTGTTTTGCTTATCTATGAGAGTAATATCTGATGTACGGTTTTGTCTGTTAAGATTGTTCTGTCATAGTACATCTTGTGTGTCAAGTTTTCTAAGATTGTGTCTAGTATGTATTTGTAATATGGTGTGAGTGTGTTTATTAATTTGGGTTTGGTTGCAAGCTTTTGGTGTATTATGTTTGCTACTTGGTTGTGTCTATGCAGGTAATCTGTTTGTTCAAGTAGCTTGCAAACCGACATAATGTGTTGAATCGTTTCGGGTGATATATGGCATTTCCTACAAGTGTCATTTGTTAATGTGCTGTCCTTCAGTATGTATTTTCTGTAGTTTATCATGTTTATTACCTGGTCTTGTATCGCTATTATAAACCCTTCTGTTTCTGTAAATAGATTCCCCGACTAACTAGCTGTTTGACGCTTTGGTGTCTATAAAGTGTTTCTGAAAGTCGTGTGGGTGTCTGCCATGGAGTTCCTTTCTACACCAGATGTCTTCTTTTGTTTTTATTATTATGATTATTATTATTATTCAAAAAGCCACATTTATTTAAAAAATGTAAATACTATACCATCTGACTATTCAAAATAATAAGATTGATAAATTGACAAGACCTCAAATGTTTGGAAGTAATATATTTGGTTTTAATAACGGAAACTTTTAAATGAAAAAGATATATAAACTATAAAAGCAATTTAATTGCTTTTATGATTTATATATCTTTAAGCACTTAAATTGTCCTTTATCAAAAATATTATATTTACAAATTTCATCCTCATCCATATCTTTCATTCATTATTTTTCTACCTGCCAATCTTATCTTCCTATTTATTAGTTTCTAGGTATGTGTGTATGCATGCGTATGATTGTAAAATCTCTTATTATTCTCCAATAACAATTTGCTTTTCATAGAGTGGAGAAGTGGAGAGCTGGAACAGTTAAAGATGTATATAAACAAAATAATTTTATATCATTTACAAAAAAAAAAATTCGATGACTAGCAAATTGAACATCTTTTTCTTCTTCAAAAGATAAAAGGAATATTTATATTCTCTCTTTAAATCTACATGTGTGTTTGTTTTAAAGTACAGGTCAGTTCCAGTTTATAAGATCCTGATTTTATAAGAAAATATAATTTGTACTGAAAATTTGATTTATGAACCTGTACCCACATTTATCAGAAATTTTTAATGCTGCTTGACTGAAGTGCAAAGGGGTCAAATTTAGGTCATTGCAATCGACTGGTATTTTATAATGTTTTACAGTATGTTTTTTGTTTTGCATAAATTAGTCTGATTACTTTTTGGTTGAAGAAATGTTTTTGATTTTTATTCTTAAAAATCAATGAATTATTTCATGTAATGGAACAGAAATGAAATTTGTATTGCATTTCATGAATTTGTAATTAATTTTTAAAAAAGGATGACCTTGTCTTTTGATAAAATTTATCTATTTCAGAAAATTTCATAACAAATAATAATCATATGATTTTTTAATTTTTTTAAAATGTTTTAAGATTTTTTTAAAAGAGATTTTATAATAATAATTTTAATATTTCCATATTAATAAATGAATTTGGAATTTTTTTCAAATCAAATTTGAATATTTTGTATAAACAATAAATAAAATTTTGAAATAAATATTTATTTGATAACATTAAAATATATATAGTAAGTCCTTATATAATTCATTCTAAAAATTTCTCTATAAATTAAAAATTGTACACATTCAACAGTGCTTAAATTCAGTATATATGAATACTTATATGATGAACAAAATGGCTAAATGAAAATAATGAGCATTAATATGAAAATTTAGGAGAAATTAGGATTATAAGAGATATTTAAAATAAATTTGTAATTTTTTTTTTCACGTTTTATAGATACCAGTACAAAAAAAAGATACATTTGCAGATCTTGAAACTATGTAATGGGATCTATTATAGTTAAATTTAGCAATTGAACATTAATTTGTGTTTTAATTTCTTGTTTGAATATTTTATTTTTCTTTACAGTTTATATCTTCGTTGCATGAATTATTGTCATTCTGATATAGTTATTGCATTTGAAGCAGCCTTAGCATCATTTCATTCATCAATTATTTTAAAAATTATTTGGTGGCAGTAAGTATTTATATATTTACATATCAACATTTAATAAAATTAGTTTACAACTGTTTATTTTTACAACTGTTAACAAAATTATATACATTAATATAATTTTAAAAATTATAATTTAAATGAAACTTAATTGAATTGCCTGAAAATAATATTTTTTGATGAAAGTCATCCAGAGTTTATATATATAAAAACTGTGTATAAACTGTGTATCTGTATGTGTGTAATTTCTCTCTCTCTCTCTCTCTGTGTTTGTGTGCATGCACATACACATATGCACAGGTAAAAATATAATGAGCCCAGAAACATGGTTATAATGAGCAGATACTAATTCCAAGTTTGGTCTTCATATCATGTATAATATGCAAAATGATATCATGATGCTTTAATATGCTTTTATGACATCATTGTTATGTCCTGATGGCATCATACTGCCAATCATGACATAATAATGACTTTAACATTCAGCTTTCAATTACTAATCAAAAGAATGTGGGTTTGAATCTTGTTTTTTCTTTTTAAATTTAAAAAAGAAAAATTTTTTTTATCAAAATTGAAATGATTATTGTACAATGTATTTTATTAATGAGAAATTGCTATTTTGTAATTATTTAATTTGTTTGCTATATATTATTTTTCAATGTGCACATTTTATGAACCATACATTTTATAAGCATATAGTGTTTTCATTATTGAGATAGAGAAACATATTTCATTGACATTTAAAAAATAAAGATCTTTCTTCATTCAACTTTGACGCGAATTGTGCTTATAGAATCATCAGTTTAAATCAGGTTTAAATATAGGGGCATTTAATTGACAACAACAACAAATATTCATTAATAAATGTGTGGATTAGTTTGTTACAATCCAAAACAAATATTATTTTATTGTTAAAACAGTATTCTGTTTTGGATACTTTTTATGATGATTATCACCCAAATAGATGCACATCGACCATAGAGATCAAGGAGGTTCTGACAAGGAATAATAATATAATCTTTATTTGTTAATTACATTCCATTATATGTGTATGTAATATTTATGATCGAAATGTTTAAAAGACATAACAAAAAAATTAAATAATTACAAAATAGTAATTTCTCATTAATAAAATACATTATACAATAATCCATTTCAATTTTTGATTAAAAAAAATTTTTTTTAAATAAAAAAAAAAACAGAACAGAACTCAAACCCACATCCTTTCAATTAGTAATTGAAAGCTGAATGCTCAGCTCATATGAACTATGTTATTTATATATTGATTCATATAATGCTCATATGAATCAGTATATAAATAACATAGAAAACTTTAAACCCCTTTTGTTCAGGAATATTTGAGAGACATCAAATTACTTTATCATGGGTTTGTGGGAGGATAGTATTACAACATATATAAAAATTGGCAAAATCGGAGGGGGCCATGATTGGCACTCTCCTGGTAAGTTGTAAGCTGATACTATCACATGGCAATCATTAGACATAATGTTCGGATATTTTTCTATGAATGTTACAAAATGGTTTTTTCATTGAATCAAATGCTTTTTATGTAATGCTTTGTTTTTTGATGAAAAATGCAATACTGTGTTATATTATTTGCTATTTAGATTACTCCTCTAGCACTAAACGAGCAGTTCAATAACTCTTACTACTTAAAACTTAGTTTTTTTATTGAGAGAAACATTTTCGGCATTAAGACACCCTCATCAGCTCTTACAGTTTTCTCTTTATTTGATTTTCGAACAATGTTCAAAAATCAAATAAAGAAAATAATGTTTGAAAATCAAATAAAGAAAAAACTGTAAGAGCTGATGAGGGCGTCTTAATGCCAAAAACGTTTCTTTCAATAAAAAAATTATAAGTTTTAAGTAGTAAGAGTTGTTGGACTACTCATTTAGTGCTAGAAAAGTAATCTAAATAGAATATTCCTGTACCTTTTTTAGAGCAGTAAAAAGAAAGTAGTCTAAAAAAGCATATTATTTGCTTTTGATTAATGCTTATATTGAATTGTTATGATTAATGTTTTTCTTGGAAAATTTCTTAACCATGGTATCTTAACCAGGTTCAACTTTTGGAAACATATGTCATTTTTTTTCAGTTTTTACATTACTTTTCAATCAAAGACTAGTAAATAATGGAGCTATTGCATAAATTCCTGTATAACTTCATGTTTCTTTCAAACTAACAATGACTAAGCTGCAGGATATTCCACTCCCTATCATGCTGAAATGTGAATGATGTATTGGCACATCTTTCAATTGGAATATTAATGAATTGACTTAATAGGTTGGACCTGGATTCCTCCTGAAAACCTAGATATTCCAAATTGAACTTGGATCCTTCAAGGTAGTAAGTGACTGCTTTACCATATGATATTTTGGAGAATAGAAATTAATGAGCTGGACCTAATTTCTCTAAATGCATGTATATTCTCCAGATAATAAAACAATATATTGGTTTTTATGAATGGAAGTTTTTATATTTACATGCTGAAAACTAGTTTCCTTATTAGGCTCTCTCTAAGAAAACTGCATAATTCAAGTTTTTATAAAATTATAAGACAATCTAAATTATAGAAGCTATTTTGATATCATTTATACAAGTTGATCCAATTATTTTGCACATCTGAAGATGATTGTTTAAATCATGAAAAGATCATTCTAGTTCTATAATCTGCCAACTGATGGCAGATTGGCAAATTAAAATAACCTGGAATACCTTCAGAACTGAATCACTTGCTATTAGAAAAAAGTCTGACTTTTTTCTAGTAGCAAAGGACTTTTATTATTGAGAAGTATTTTGCAAAATGATTATATATATGAGGCCCGCTGAGCCTGCAAGATAGAATGAATGATACTCAACAGGCGAATGGCCTAGCAGCGGTCTGTGGCGTAAGTAAGGATGGGTGGCGAGACGTTAGACAAGGACGGA
>WUQG02045764.1:0-10485 GCA_011317285.2 Androctonus mauritanicus
GGTCATATTGAATATCATGTAATTAACAATAAACGTTGACATGTATTTTTCAGAAAGTTGATGTGTGCTGTCTCATTTGGCGATTACATATTCCCTGATCACACATTCTGCACTTCTGCAGCGCACAATCCCCCTGTTGACGACTTTTGATACTAAATATGTTTCCTTTCAAAATCGAAATTGCACTGTGTATGTCCACCGAATTTTGTTACGTTTCGTCCAATACATGACACGCTATAAGGCTCTGAACACCTCACACAATTTTATGGCCACCCGGTATATATATAGCGTATGAAAAATTAGTAGCCTTTGTAATTTTCAATAACTTACATCTTCAAAAAATTTCATTAATTTTTAATGATTCATCAAGGAAGTTTTTGCCATTTCGAAAGTTTTTCTCGCTTTTTGAATTTCAAATTCAATATATAATTCAGAAAATGTTATAAATATACACAAATGATATAAAAAATAATTAAAAAAACAACCAGTACAAAATGTTTTAATACAACCATGAATTTTATTAATATTTAATTAATAATTATGAATTTTTTATATTACTCGATATATAAACAAAAATTCTTACAAATTTGAAAAATGAGATAATCAGAAAAAAAGCATATGAACAAATCATTATAATATATGAGACGTACTATATATTCTGGTGTATTTATATTTGCATGTTTTGCATAATATTTATTCTTTCGATGCATATTTTCAAATTTATTTGCATCCTTTGCTTTTCTAATCATTGAAAAAAAATTACCACATGCTGTAGTTATCGGATACTACATCTCTATGAATATCAAAACAAAGTTCAAGTGGTGATCAACATAAAATCATATCAAGAAATTGTAACATTCATCACTGTGCAAACATACAAAAAAACACTGTTTATCAAAATTATTTCCAAAAGTATGAAAAAAACTTTTTGTCTGTTATCTTTCAATGAAATAAAATAAATAATTATTAGTTAAAATATGAACATTTTCTTGTTAAAAAATGTTCATAATCTAATATAAAATGTGAAGCTTAGGCATCATTATATCTGTAACTGTGGGGTGGAGGAGAGAGATGTTGGTCAGGCTCTCTTTTCTTGTCTGAAGATGTTAGGGAAAGAAAGCAGCTTAAATTGCTTGTCTGATTTGGGATTGCCTGGCCTGTTGATAACAGTATGCTTGTCTCTTCTATCGGTGCTTTTGATGCTTTTATATGGTTTGCTTATACCATATTCCCTAAGTTGTGAGGTCTTTCACTATTAATTTCATTGATTTATTTATCTACAATTCTTCTGTGTTCTATTGTTTATTGAAGTTTGTCCATTGCTTTGTTGGTTGATTTATATGTTTTGTAAATTTTGTAGTATAAGTTTTTCTGTTATTTTGGCATTATTGTGTAATTTCCCATGGAATACATTGTGGTACATGGATGTTTTCTTGGTTTTAATAAAAAAGATAAAAATAAAATGTGAGAGCACAAAAATAGTTTCATTTGTTTGCATATACGATGCAAACAAATGCAAAAATTCATTGTTTTACTTACTGTAACAACTTCATCAATCCAACATAAAATATAATTATGAGTATCTCAAAAATAGATATCAACGCGATGATTTAAATATTTTAAATTATAATATATAATATTTGTCTTTTTATGTAATAAAAAGTTATGCAGATTTTTTTTCGATAAAATACAACGATTTTTTTACTTTCAACAGTCGATTCTATTTGTTATTCCGGCCGTTTTTTCATGGCAGTATTTACATCGTACAGAATTTGCGAATAAAGAAAATTTCTTTCTGCAATAAACAACCTTGAACTGCGATAATGTTTGCAATTTTATCGACAAATTTTGTGTTTACGAAATTTAGGTTTATCCATTAAAAGTCCGATAAAATGCAAATCATTTATCATCACGATAATAATAAGTTAAGAAACCATTCATTTTCTAAAATCAATTTTTTTAAAAAAAAGATGGAAAAATTTCGTGTATGTATTTTATTACTTAATCACTTTCTATATGAAATTATATTTTAATCAATGAATTTATCATCTGATATAAGCAAACATATAAATTTTTGTCAAACTAATTCAACTTACATCTACAGTTTTTTCTATCTACTGCATAGCGCCTGATCTGTGAGATGAATCCTATATATTCCGTAAGTTTTTAATGAATATAAAATTATTTATTAAACGAGTTAAGTTTTCTAGAAGTTCGAGGGCACGAAATTTACAAAGCTAAACTGAATTAAGCACTGGAAAATATTATTTCAAACGTCGTGGTTTCTTACAATGGGTTCAAAATTAATTAATAGGCACATTGGTTCTACCATATATAAAAGAGAACCGATATGCCTATTAATTTTGAGATTTCTTTGTGCTTTCCTTACAAAACGGAAGCAGTTCGAAATTTTAAAAATTACTATTTTTAATGGTCCTAACATTACTTGTAAAACGTTACCCGCGTTTTATGCCATTACCATTAACGTTACCATTATAATGGAAATGTCTTTTCAGATTTTCATAAAATAATTTCATTGTTTAATCACTTAGATATATTATTATGTATCTGCTTGAAAAATAACAATCCAAATAAATTTATTGAGTATATAAAACAAATAAATTTGTATAATTTGGGTAAAAAATCATATATTTGGTTCCTTAGAAAAATGTAACTTAAGAATTGATGGTTAGGTTAGTAATGTATTTATAATGACAAAAGTTTGTATTTTTATATTTGTAAAACGGTTGTAATCTTCTAATCGATTGAAATCATTAGGAGCTGAGCCATATTCGCTTGTTTCATTGTAATTATGTGATCAATGAGCCAGTTCTAGGAAGAACTGATTGCTTCCTTTTTTCAAAAAAATGTCTGCTAGTTTGGAGTGATATAAGATGCGGAATTAAAATGTGCTAACAAAGTCATTTCTGACAGCAGAGATTATGAATTTCATAAAATCTATCAAATAGTTCAATAGTTATTAGGATCAGATATTTGAACGTCCGCCATTTTGAAAGAATGAGCTACAACGTTAATCAGTCGACTTAAATGCCCTGATCGTCCTGTTGAATTTCATACAAACCAATCAAATAGTTCAAAAGGTGTTCAGGAAGAAGTTTGAAGTTCCGATCATTTTAAATGGTTAAAACTTAAACGATTAATCGATGTGATCAAATCATCATTTTCACTCAGTAAGTTTTTTTTTCCTTCGAAATTTCATAAAAATTCTCTAATTTGGAAAATATTAAATGATCACCATTTTAAATAATTAAAGCTACGGAATTAGATGATTTGAATATTGAGATCTTCGTGTTAATCATAAAAAACTATTGATTAACTCCAAAGTTATTAGCAGAGACCATCTTATAGGCTATATCTTACTTTCCTTAGGTTAATTTGTTCAGTTAACATCTGCTTGACTTGGATGACATTTATAAATTTGATAAAAACGAAAGAAAAATATTAATACTGTAGGTCTATATCTTTATTACAATATATCTATCATCTCTAGTTATATACTTTATCATTTTAATCAAACATATCATTAAATAGAAATAATAAAAAAATAAAAATTGATTCGCACCTTTTATGTTGATTTTTGAAACTAAATTCTAGAATTAAAGCCAAAAATCTAATCTACCTTTGTCCTTTCTAAATATTTTATATAAAAAATGTTCGTTTATAACTCAAATTTTGAAAAATTAATGATGTTCACAAAACTCTAGCACTTAAACATCATTTAGTTAATTATATTTAAAAGATCGTTAAAAGGTAAATGCTCGACGAAATTTTTTCCTGATTACAGTAGCCAATGTTTTCGCTCTCCACTATATATAAATAGTAATCGGCATTTTTTACAGAAGCGGTAGTTTGATATTAAACAGTACACTAATTATACAGTAAACAGCATTCAGTATAATCAGTAGCCAATATTTTCGCTGCATAGTTGTAGAGAAAATAAATAAAAATCGAATTTTAAAGCCATCTTTGCTACTGTGAATGTGAAACAAACTCGAAACTGCTATTCTAAATAAACTAAAACCGCATCTTTTTTTGGTGAAGATTTAATCCAGAAATTTATTTACTTGTTAACTTTTTATTGATAAACAAAGTACAGAATGAAGAGAATTTATTTCGAATTCCAAGAGCCGACTCCAAAAATATCTTGAATTGTTTATAATGAGGTCTGGCTGCAACTATTACAATACACGTACTTATTTTTTTTTTATGAACTTTACGGGGTTAATTAATTAAGCATTAGATGCTGTTACAATATACTATAAACTTTTTATATAGATACGTTTATATAGATTAAACTGAATATTCTGACATAAAGCTCGATTAATTTCGCCATAGATAAACGTTAATATTTATTTATTAATTCTTAACCTATTAGAAACAATATAAAATGTGCGTATTGACAATTTACAGTCACCAATATGTAGTACAGTATTTATAAAAAATAAAATAATATTTTAAGTTTAAAATCGATCATTTTCGGATGTATCGTTAATAGAATTTTAATTGTTCAGCTGCACGAATAATTAGAATTTCTGGTTCACTATTTAAGTTTGTCATTGTAAGGAGTCAATGACCCGCTTTTGTAGTTTGTTCACTACTCGACTAACTCAACCAGCGTTAAAGTCAGCGGGTTAGAAAGAAACAATGGGGAAAACTAACTATCCACAGCTGTGTACGTGATCTACGTCTCGTCCACAAAGAGAAATAAAATAAAACTTCACTACAGTGTGTTAAAGTACAAAAAAAAAAAGTTCTCTAGGTTCTAACCAAGCGTGAATAGTTTCGCGGAAAGCATTCCAACCTAACGATGATATCGAACAGAACTAAAAAATAAAAAAATAATATGTATAATTAAGTTATTCAAAAAACTTTGTAAACAGTATCAAAACATTAATTTGTATATGATATTTTTTGAATTTTAATTGTTTTTCGACCTTGGATGCCATACTGAAGTTAAAGAGGAGGCGTCTGTTCTGTAAAACTGGATTCATTATTATTACGAACGACCTCGGCGATACGTTCGCTTGTCGAACAAAAACAATAAATGATGATTATACTATTCCAGTTAACGGATTTTTATTTATATTGGGGCACATAATAACTTTGTCCCGACTTTAAAACTAGTTCATTGTGTTAACCAACCTATTGAGTCATAAAACTGAAACCAGAAACCTGATATAACTCACGTAGACCCGTACCTTTTCGTGCACCTTCTCACGTCCTCTCCAGTTTTTATCCAACTTTTCCCTAAATACTCTAGAAATTTGGACAGTTTTTCGATAGAAACTAACCATTGTGATTTTATCGAAGTTATTTTTAATAATGCAGATAATGCTTTAATAAAAAAAAAATGATTATCTATTTGTTTGATAGTAGTGAGCATAATGTTTACGTAAACTTCGCCGGAAAACCGGACGTAACGTTTTATATAGATTTATTATTAAACTATGTTTGGCATAATGACACAATAAAGGGCCCAGGATGAGGGGCATAAGTTAGTTAACCTTAACCTGTTAATTAAGGATCTATTAATATATATCAAGCACTACTGATAATTAAGTCAAAACATATGGGAGCACAATGCAAATTTATAAGCAATAAAATGCTTATAAATTTTTCTATAATAATCATCGCATTTTAAATATATGATCGTTAAAAATTAAGCGAAACACCTCGATAAAAAAAAAGAAAGAAAGATATACGCGCTGTAAAGGAGAAACTGCGATGACCTTGTTTACGTATTATACTACACGTTCTGTCCACATGTAGGACGACTTAACAGCACGTGATCATCCTGCCTTCTATATTATTTTATTTATTGACCGATAAGGCACTACCAACCATTATTTTAATTTTTTTTTTTTTTCAAGAAAGCTTCATTCGTCGTTAGCAACTGTAACTCGGATCATTATCTAAAAATATAATTTTTTCCCCTTAATTCTGTACCAGTATCGCACGAATCCAATTACTTTCCTCGATCGAACAATTAAGCTTGTGTTTCTGGCTAATGTTTGTAACCAAATCACCTGTTGAAATAAAGGATTCGTTGTTTTTCGCGCGTATTGCTATAAAAATTAGAGTGTAATTAAGTCGAACGTAAGAAGCCAGTGGAGAGATTCCGATAATTTTACGATTTTTTTTTTATCCGACGGAAGAACGAGTAAAAAAGAAAAAAAAAATTATGACCGATTCGCCGCTTCTAAAAAAAGTTAGCGTATATTTTCGAGTTTAGTTCGAGTGTAACGCCAAAAACAAAGAGAAAGAAACGGCGCTATTCCGATGCGAAACCAAGTTTCGAGGGGAACCAGTTAACTATCTAATTACATCGACTCCACGGTAGGTATTTGCACTTTAATTTTTCATTTCTGAAAACCTGCGAAGTTAAAAAAGTAAAAAATATATACATACAGGTGTCGAGTTTCAGTAATGATAAGATATGGTCATTGTTCTGTTTTTTTTTTTTTTAATCCTACGCCATTTTCGATAAAATTATTTCTACGTTTATTTTCGGCATTCACCTTGAAAATAAATAATTTATGAATGCTAAATACCATAACATTGAAATTATTACTCATTATTACTAGGAAAGGAAAAGAAAAATCAACATTCTGAGCAAACATCATTGAAACTTCCACAATACAAAAATCAATATTTATATGTAGAACGTTTTGCCAAATATAGACAAATTAATGACTCAATTTGGTAAGTTTTATTAAGAACGTATTAAATTATCGAAAAACTGAGTTATTATTAATAATAAAGTACAATATTTTTGATTCGTAATCAGAAACCAGTTTGATTCTCTACATGTACACACGAATGTTATCAGGATACTCGGCTTTTGAGCAGTGATCAAATTTTAGTATAACTCTGTTCATAGAGTTAGATTACAACAACCGGTCTCGAAATCAACTAAAAATGAATATATTAAGACATATTTTCCTCCTTTCTAACCTCCAAATTCTATTTTTTTTTTTTTTTAAACACGTATTAAGCTTTTAATCATCAACTCACTCCGTAACATTATCAGGTAGGATATCCACTTTTTATCAATAAAATGATAACTTTTGTTCGTTTTTGTGCAGGTTGCGCTTGCAAATTTTTTGCCTTAAGCATTTTAAAAATGCAAATAAAATGTATAAAATTTCGTCCTTTTGCTTGCAGCGTGTCATTGATCGGAATTATGATGTATCAATGGTCATTTGGAAACCTTCAGTTTGTGTCCAATTACACGCGAAAAACAAAAGTCGTTTTCCTCTAATAAGGACGAAACACGTTACATTTTTGAGATTAATAATGTTTTAAAAATGTAAAAGTTATGGAGTCCGCAACTTTAGGGGTTGAGAAAGTGAAAGCATTTCGATTTTTATCTCTTTTTATCATTTTAAAGATAATTACTGCGTACAATACTTATCGTTTTTATCGACGAAAAATGCGTATTGCGCTTTTCTCATTCGGAATTTTTGAGGGTGGATCCACCCACCGGTATTTTCGAAGCAGATTCTCAAAATAATCGGGAGCCTACATCTCAACAAACATACGTCATAAAGCATAAATGTTTTTATCTTAAGGGTCAACGAACTACCGAATTCCACTACTATCTGTGATTTCTACCGCAGCTATTTTTTTAATTTTAATTCTCGAAAAGTGTTTTAAACGTTTTAACGTCCAAAATAAAATTTAAAACAACAATTCCTTTAAAATATATATATATTTACACAAGTAAAGGAAAGTGTATATTAGTATCGGCAGACATTTCGTCACTAATTACTATATTATAAGAGTTATTAATCAGTATTATCTTTCTGGCAAATGAATTTGATATTACCCAAGGTTATCTGTCTTTTTACCTTTTCCTTATAAAATAAAATAAAATATTGTTTTCTAACTTACGGAAAAGAACCCATTTAATTCGTAATAAACAACATCACAAGGCCGAAACTGTCAGATGACGTATGAACAATAAAATGCATGGATGTTAGACTTTGAACTGTACGAGATTGAAGGTCGTCATGACGACATTATAATAATGTATTCTGTTTTTTGGCAAGGACGATAGTTGATTTTTTAAAAGATTGCGTCGCACCTAAGTCCAAAGTTACAGTCTAAAGTTCGAATACCTGCGGAATCGGTCGATTGCACTGTTGGTGTAGTCTTTCAAAGCTGAGAAATCATGGCTGACGAGAAATGACTCTCTTCGTAAAAAATGTCGTTATCGTTTTACAGAGGAATTCTTTAAGCGAAAGTGGTAGACATTCCAAAATGGTGGATAGTTCTGGAAAGAACATCATTTTGGAATGCTTAAAAAGAAGCAACTTCAGAAAGGAGATCATTAAAGTCGTCTTTAACGGCATGCCCTTCCTGCTGAAAATTTCGTAAAATCCAATCGCATACTTTAAAAGTTATTAAGAAAAAATTTTGTAAGTTTGAAGTGTCACCATTTTTTATATGGTTGTATGAAGTTAGAAAATGCAATGTTTGGCCTTTAATTAATGGCAAAATACGTCTACCGAATTTAATAAAAATCTACCAATTAATTCAAGAGTTATTAATGGAGGAAACAGACACGAACACAGGATGAATCTATGCCTTTTCCTTCAGAAAGTAGGCTAATAAAATAGTATTAAAGCTATTCTAAGCATTAATCGATTAAGTCCAGAATGACTTACTGTAATTCTTTCATTTAACAGCTTAACAAGTATAGTTATCTTTTTTTAACGTATATCGTACATAATCGGGAAATGCAAAAATATCAGTTATCTTAAAATAACCTTAACAAAACGTGTCAAATTTTGGGAAAAAAAAATTTTTTTAATCGCGCCCTTTTAAATTGCTTAATAACTCATCTTTAAATCGACAATTCAAATTATTGAATAAAATTTTGCAGTATACTAGTTCATTTTTACTTTCTTAAGTGATTACAAGAGTTGTCAAAACATTTACAACACCGCGGTCACCAAATTCATTCACAACTTTTAGCGTTTTCGTCGACATAAAAATGTTATAAAATTTTTTGACACTCATAAAAAAAAATAAAACTAGTCCATAAGACGAATTTATGTTAACATACAAAAATTATGTATTTATTCGAGATAACACAAAGCGAAAATTTAGGATTTCCTCATTTGAACATAGATTTATTTAAGACGTGAATAAAAACACATAAAGTATATCGTACGATAGCGCAATTCATTATTATTTAATTCTGTCGAATCGAAGAACTTTGACCTCTGTTCTACTTTTACATCCGAAAAAAAAGTAATCATCATAGATGTCCTTCGTCATAATCGTCATTTTTTGCTCATATTTTAAATTTAATAAAGCGATTTATTGCTATTTTCTAATGGAATCGGATAGAGAAGAGTAATTTTTAAAATATTTAATTGAAACTTGATAATCAGACTTTTTAAATAAATCAAAAGCTGTTTCCGGGGTTTATTTTTATCAGATTTACAACTGTACAAAAAAAAGTTATAAAAATACTTAACGCAAAATTTTACCTAAAACAGAATTCAAACTTATTAAAAAAAGATTATAAAGTTTTTATACACTTTTATAATTAATTACTGAATTACCGTAATTTTTAAAGAGTATTTTGCACAATATAGAACGGATCAAAGGAAAAAAAAAAATCATTGGAGCTATGATTTGCATAAAAATTTTTTTTAATTGGACTATTATTTTGATACTTATAATAAGTTTTTAAATCAAATTAAACAATTTAAAGTATAAAAATCACTGTACCCTATAATGCATTTCAAATTATTTCGTCCTTAGAAGAGAAGAATCGAAAATTCGGTAAGTTTTATTAACATAAAACATCGAAAACAGTAGAATGTTATCATTATTATTTTTAGTGGCTTTCACTTCGCAAATATGTACAAAGTCTAAAATCTCACGAATCAACTAGTAAACTAATTCATTTACTAATTGATTCGTACTATCAAACTAATAAATTAGATTTCTCACCAACCAACCAGCAAACTAGTTGATTCTTAGTTTTATATTCGTGAGAAATCTACTAATTTATCAGTTTGATTCTTCTAGTTGTTCACGAATCAACTAGTTTGCCAGTCGGTTCTTCTACCTGTTCACGAACCAACTAGTTTCCCAGTCGATTCTTCTAGCTTTCACGAATCAACCAGTTTGCCAGTCGATTCTTCTACCTGTTCACGAATCAACCAGTTTGCCAGTCGGTTCTTGTAGCTGTTCACGAATCAACTCGTTTGCCAGTCGATTCTTCTAATTGTTCACGAATCACTTAAGTTTGCCAGATGATTCTTCTAGCTGTTCACGAATCAACTAGTTTGCCAATCGATTCTTTTAGTTGATTAGTGATATTTTCGCACATACTGCTACAAAAATTAACTAGTTTCCTAGTTGATTCTTGAGATAAACTATTAAGTACTAGTTACACAGAATCAGCTGATAAGTTATTAGTTTCATAGAATAAAAAAAAATAAA
>WUQG02045775.1:0-10484 GCA_011317285.2 Androctonus mauritanicus
CTGATTTTTTTTTTTTTTTTGCATATTTTACGCCCCTTTCCAATCTGGGAGATTACTAAGGGGTGGGGCCAGTTCTAACCACGAGCTGCACCCACACCCGTGGAGGAGGCCGGATAGTGAAAGACAGGGATTGCCAGGCTGGGCCCAGCACTCCGAAAAAACTTTTCAGGAATTACCGGACCCAGGTCCAGTAATTCCTGAAAAGTTTTTTCGGAATTACTGGACCTGGAATTACTGGACCTATTTCCATCCTAAAAATAAGGTCTATTGGATAACTGTGTTATCCAATAGACCTTATTTTTAGGATGGAAATATTTTGGCTCCCCAAGGAATGACACCGGATTCCATTTCGATCTCATTCCTTGGGAACTTCGGGCTCTACCCATCGATTTCCATCCTCTACATCCACCCGGTGCAGCGTTGTTTAAAGTTTGAGTTGGTTCTTCACATTTTAATCAAAAGATTTAAATATGGTGACATATTGACAAAATATCAGCACGTCACAACATTTCACAGAAGTTACAGAATCATTATAGGCTCTATCACAGGCTGTCCAAAGGAATGAACAACTTATGATAGAGCCTATAATGACTCTGTAACTTAATAATCGGTGAAACTGGAAAGTGGCATTAAAAAATGCATCTTATTTTTTAAAAATACATTTATTTTATCGTATTTTTGATTCTTTATTTTTGTGGTAACTATAGCATTATGTTTTATCATCATCATCGTCATATATTTAAACTGATATAACGAAAACAGTACGTTTTGCGAAATATTTAAATATTTTTAAATTATTTCAAAAAGACTGAAAAGAATTACGAAAGAATGATTTTTATTAAAATAAAAATTAACGTGAGAAACTATACACGTACAGTACATTCTTGCATTTCAATTGTATGATATTTGTTATAAAAACAATTTTAAAATATTTTTTCAGATGACTAACCACTTAAGAAATTATTACACAGAGTTTTTTTATATTGGCGTTTATGTAGGTGTACAATTAATGATTATTTCAATCACTGAAATACTGTAGCAATACACAGTTTGTCCGATAAAGTATTATCTAACGATGGGGAATAAAGATAAAGTAAGTTTTTAAAATATTTATTAAAAATTGCTAATTAACACAATTTATTCCATCATAATATTTTTAAAGTCAAATTTATAATTTATAGTGATAACAAAATATAAATATCATCTTAGCGATTATTTTCCTCTGCTTTCAAATCGGAGAATGACAAGGGATATCAAGGAACAAGGGAGAATGACAAGGGAATATGTACGACCATTGGTCATACATATTCACGGTAGGATTAGCTGTCAAATGAAGGATAAAATCAACAAACCAGGCCGAATTCCTTCCGAAAAAAATCTGAAAGTGTGGGATTCGGAATCGAATCTAATTAAGACTCTCAGAGCTCTCGGAAAACTGGAATCTTATATTTTACGCTTACCGCCTTGAAAGATGCAGAGAGGATATGCCTACACAGTGGCGTTCCCTCTGGGTTCTTCAAGGCATACTCAGGGCGTACACAGTGGAGTACTCAGAGGGGGGCGAGGAGGCAAGCCTCCTCAAGCATAAACCTGAATGGGAGGACAAGAACATGGAATATCATTACTATTCACTAAATATTTATATAAAAATTTTTGTATAATTTTCAGTTCTTAAAAATTATTTAAGAAAATGTGTGTTGAAAGTTAAAACAGATACGTTTTTCGTAAGAGGAGAGGGAGGCCAAAAAATGCCGTCTCGGATACCAAGATTCTGGTTACGCCACTGATCCTACTTTTCCAATTTTTAAGAATGATTCCAGCTCAGTTCATTGAATTCAATTCAATATTCCAGTTGATCCAGCCGTGGGAGTTAGCTGCCTGAGATGGGGCTTTAATAGTGGCCACTGTCAGATAAAGAATATCCCATGTGCGATATATCAGCTTAACTAAACTAATATTAGTGCGATATTAGTTTAACTAAACTAATTTTTATGGTGGGCCGGATTGGCCGCGTGGAAACGCTTAGGCTTTCCACTCTGGAGGACCCGGGTTCGAATCTCGGGTCCCACCCCTTGAAAATATTTATCATGGAGTCCGGGCCAGGCCCGTCGATCCCCGTCCTCCACAATCCGGCTGATCCCTCCGCAGGGGTGGGCAGCCTGTGGAAGGGCTTGTTTCGCCCTACCACTTAGTGTTCTTGCAGAAGGAAAAGTGGCGTCATCCGTTGACCAAAAAACGCTTGTATATATAAGCGTTTATTCCAACGTTTGATAACACAGTATAATATTAATACTGTACACATAATATTAGTCAATCTGTGTTCTAAGCAACAGAAAATGACTACACTAACGCAATAATTGTTTTCTATTATTGTAATTTTGCTATTGTTCAATAATCGTTAATACGCATATCGACGTTAATACGTGAAACCTCGCACGCCATATTCACTTACAGTAACTCCCGTGCTATATATTTTTTTCTAACAAAGGGAAAAATTGTTTCGATTTTTTTTTATTTTTTATAATTAAAATACACACGGAGAATTTTAATTTATTGGACGGTGCTCAAAACTGAATCAGAAATGGATCGATAACATTCGTTGAAAGTAAACGGGAAGGGATTTGCATTTGCATTATTTTACAAAGAACTATAGGTTGGCAATAAATTTAACAATGACAAGACTGTAGATATGAGCTACATCCTCTCGTTTGATGATACTCTGGCATTATTAAATTCAGGTAACTTTTATTAATATTGTGACGTCATCAATGAACGTCATAATATTAATAATACGTCAGCGGAATCTTTCCCAAAGAGAGTTGTAATTGCTCACAGAAACACATCATCTTCGGGGTACACTTCAGATACTCAGAAAATGCGAAAGTGCCAGTTTAATCATTTTTAAATCCAATTTAATTATATAAATAAATAAATACAAACATATTTTCTAAATACAATACGTGGACGCAGTGTTTAATTGTGGAAACGATAGGCGTTTCATTGTGACCTATGTAGGGAGGAAACGTCATAATGATGTAACTTAATATTGATCGGTGAGCACTGTGTCATCGATTTCCTAACTAAAAATGCATACAGCCACATTAAACAGATAAATATACTTTTGTCGATTTTGAATTCAAAATATCGATAAGTTCTGCACAGTTACATAAAAATTAATAGATCATCATCGATTATCGTTTTTTTGCTAAGCGACATCTACCGGACGATTAGATAACCGCTACAAAATTTTCATATTTTTATTAATTACTTACAAACTTTGAAATTATTATTATTATTTTTATTATTATTATTATTAATCGACATCATTTATATTTTAATTTATAATCGAATTTAAGTTACGTCACTATTACGACGTAATTTAAATTTTTTTTATACGCACGAGATTTTAAAATCGATACAATGGACAATTTGCTGGCAATTCGATTTTATTTATAGATAAAAAATATAACATTGCGATAATTAATTGAAATCGACGATGGATTTCCAGGAATAAATCGAGTTCCGGTTAGGATGAATTCAGAATCACAAGCGAGTGACGTGTTGTCAAACTTATCGTGACGTCACCGACATATAAAAGGGTGTTACTTTGCGCAACACATTGCAAGACGGTGGATTTTTCTCGTGAGTCTGTGTGTCGGTTAGAACGTCGTGTGATTTTTCGGATACTACGATTGTTTCCTTCTTACGTAATTATAATAAATTAAAAAAGTAAGTATTTAAGTTGTTAAAAATATATTTTATATAGTTTTTTACCTGTTATAAAAGTATGCGATTATTGTTGCTTATACCTTTACGTCTTTCTTAATGGGACAGACTGGGGATTTAATCCGGTTTTGTATTTAAAATTTTAATCAGGTAGAATATACGCGTACTTAAGACAACTTAAATGGGTAAGAAAGCAGATTTGCGCGTGTAATGTAATTGTTCTAATAAAGTTTTTACTTTTATATATAAAAAAAATGAGTGTTATTTATGCGTGATGTATAACGGTGATTTACATATTGTTGATGCATCATCAATTTTAAATACGTAATTTTTTTTTTTTTTGTAACTACTGCAGTTGAGGTGTTTCACCTTACCGCGTATAATATAACCACTATGTGATATTAAATATTCAATTTGATGCATGTATCTACTAGGAAATTAACACTTTTATCTTATCTGCAGTAACTTAAAACGTTCAAAGTTCGTATTCCAGAAAAAAACTTATCTTTTTTTTTATTTTTTTTAACATAATTTTGCTTAAATTTATAGATGAGTGGCTATCCTCCTCCCTACCAACAATATCCACCGGGGCCACCACCACCTGGAGGTTGCTATCCACCTGGACCACCACCACCTGGAGGTTGCTATCCCACTGGTCCACCACCACCTGGAATGTATCCACCCGCTGGAGGGTATCCACCTGCCGGAGGATATCCACCACCCGGTCAACCCGCCGTGACAACTGTGTAAGTAAAATTCTTGTTTGATCTTATTTTCTTATCCTCGCTTAACTTATCAGTGATTTTTGTACTTAGAGTTGTAGAAGAAAAGAAAGATAATGACTGTGCCCGTGATTGTTGTTTGTGCGCCCTCTGCATGGCACTTTGCTGTTTCTGTTGCAGTGATTGATGACTTTTTCTTAAGTTTTTCAAATTGATTGATTGATTGATTTTCAGGATAAGAACTCTAACCGACGTGCCTTCTTGTTTTACGTAGAAATGATTTAAAAGTTTATATGTATATATTGAAAACAACACTGCATTCAAGTATTATCATCAGTTTGGGATTTTTATAATGTATATTTAATACTGTTTTACCGGATTTATAATTTTTTGTTGATGTCTAAACTACGCGTTGAGTTATCACAACTGTCCATATTGATTGGAATATATTTTTGATGACAATGTGGACCAATTATGTAAAATAAATTTTATTATTACATTCATACAGATTTTCACAACAGTATTTTTTTTATTTAAAAATCTATCGGTAAAAATCTTATGAAAGAGGGCAGTCTCAGAGTTTTACTTAAAACTGAGTTATGCTAGGAATTTTATATAAAAATTCATTAGTTCATAAATTTCTTAATTTGGTTGGAAGAAAACTGATAAATTAAAATTAATCCTAGAATTTTATTTGTATATCAGTTAAACAAATCTTTTAGAAGTAAATTCACATAACTTTAAATGTGATTAATGGGATTTTCCTCAATATATAAAATTTATCTGTTTAAATATTTGAGTTGTTTTCTTCTAAAAATAAATTTCGAGGATGATAAGATAATTTCAATATATAATTGTCATTATGAAATTAGATAAATTTGGAAGAAAAATTTCAGGAAATCTAAAACTATACTTTCACAAACTATATTATTGCAGAAGTTATGGTATTAAGTGATGTTTAAAAATGATTAAGCAATTTTAAAATTGCTTATACTGCAGCAATTTATTACCATAACAACTTCAATATAATTTATCAACTAACATTTATTACAAAATTCTTGGTAATCAATTCTATTGTCTGAATTGATAAACAGTTTAGATAGAAGCAAAAATTTTACATGTACATGATATTTTTACAATTCCTAAGTAAATTCTTTTCCTATGAAAATTCTTTACTAATATTTTATTTAAAAACTGAAGAAACAGGAAATTTTACTATTCCAAAAACTATAAAAATGATACACCAATGCCAAATTGCATTCCTGGATTTGTTCTGGAAGGGAAAAGATTTATTCATTTTGTTTCAAATTTATTTTGTTTAAATCTCAATACTTACTTATCTTCTGCTTGAACTTTTAAAGGAAAACAATAATTCAATTCCAATCTAGCTATGTGACCAATTGCTAGGACAATTCCTGCACCACAGGATAATCTTATATGAGAAAACATTTTTTTCCAGTCAGGATAATTGTTTTCACCTAATTAAAATAGAAATTATATTAAATGATATAATACATCCATAATATAAAAACTGCCAAATAATCACCTAAAAAGTTGCCAATATTTCGGCATTAACAAATGTGTGAGTTCGGAAATAATTTCCAATTCCATCTTTTGCTGGTCTAAAAGGAAGAGGTGTATATAAATGAAGGCCACTTGCCCAATATGTTTCGGCTCCTAAAGCATTATCTATTTTTAAAAATAATATACTCTTTTAAATATATAAAATACTATCATCGTCAAACTTTTTAAATCTAATATGTCCTAATATTAATTTATTTTATAAATGTACAAAAAATTTATTTTCATTATAACATAATTTATATGATTCCAAGTTTTTGATCTTTCAAATAGCTTCAACATTATGATGAAGCAGCCAAATTATCTGTGAACATTGCATACTTTATTAATATCAGCATGATGATCCAAAATTGAATGTTAAACTGCAAATTTATATTATGGATGAGTAAAGCAAATTTGAATTTTTATTACTGGCAGCAGATAAAAAATATTTGAAATAATTTCTCTTATTATCATTTCTAGCATTTTTAAAGAAATTGAATCTTACATTTCTTTTTAAATGTTTTAATGATTTTTTTTATAAATTAAATTTTAAGATGAAAATACATCATATCTTTGAAAAAACAAAATAGAAAATCAAAACATTGTATTTATTATTGAATGATATAATTTTTTAAAATTAAAGTAAATTTAAAAAAAATACTACAGTAGAACCCTGTTTATACGTTTTTGAAGGAGGTTTATAAAAATTATGTACAAGTGAGATTAAATGTTGAAAAAATACATTAAAACTTTAAATTTTTTTTAACTATATACTGTATTACATATATTTTTTCTATATATTAAAACTTAAGAAGTTTAACAATGGTGGGCAAATACAAATATGAAAGGGAGAGTCGGCATCAGTAAAAAGACTCTTGGGATAAGTTTTGGTTTTATTTTTGTATTCATTCTACTTTCTATTTCATGAGATAAAATGTAGTGTACAGTATAACAAACTGTTCCTTTGTCAAAAAAGTTTTGCAAAGATTTCTTGAATTTTATGTATAAGTGCGATAAAACGACTCAAAGGGGGAAAAAAATAATAGCACACAAATGTGAAAATGTATAAATGGAAAACATACAAGTGGGATGATTTTATGTGCAAAATCAAAAAAGTGTACAAAATGCAATGTACAAGTGCGAAAAACGTATAAATGGGGTTCTACTGTATTAGATATAATTGACGACTATCTTTAACTAACTAAATATTAATATATAATTCTAAATTTTCTTTTATACTTTTCCAATATTATATCATGTACTAAAGTAAATATATCAATATGAATTTTTAACTGATACCAATTGATGATTTGAATAATACCAAAATATTTCTGCCATTATTATTAAACACACTTCATCAAAATGTTATGTTCTTTATTTCATATCAAATTTTTTTTATAATGCACAAGAATATTTACCATTTGCTTGAGGTCCAACACCTCTAAAATTAAATCCTCGAAGTGATAATGGGCCACCAAGAAAAAATTTATCACAGATTGAATAAGTTTTATTTTCTATTTTATTTAAAATCCCGCCAAGTAACGATCCTTGTAATACCTATTAAAAAGTTTTTATTTCTAAATTTACTGGAATAATAATAATTATTTTTATTTTTCTAATTATTGCTCAAAGAATATAAAAGAAACTTACCACATCCATTCCAAGAGCCTGATTTAATTGAACTTCTAATTCATGTTTCAGAAAACCAACATCTCCTCCTAAACCAGCATATTCCTACATTATAATAATATTTCTGAAGATAAGTGATGATAAACATTTAAGATAAAATTTTAAAAGCAGCTTACTTGTTGTAGTTTAAATAAATGCCCATAATTTGGTATAACAGGATTATCTCTAAGATCCAAAGAAACAGTGTGCTAAATACATAGTATGATTGTTTTATAAATGCATTACTGACATAAAGAAACGAATATAATAGATATCGAAATAATCACCTTAATTGAAGACTTAAGAGAATGGCCTGCTTCTTGTCTTACAGGAAAAGCAGTAACGGTGCTAAGTGATTTGATTTCCCTCCAAATTCCCTCCCAGCAAAAACTGTGACGAATTTGAGGAAGTGATTCCAACTACGTATAATTATTTTGTCTTGAAAATATTTTTATTGTAATAACAAAAATATATTGTCAAATATGAAAATGATTTAAAAACGTTTTTTGCAAAAATATTGTTACACAAGAACATACATTTAATTCTAATAAAGTACCATGATCAATTTCTCGAAAACCATTCCACGGAAAATCTTCTCCTTGCTTAAATAGAGCAGCAGTAAACCTAATAAATAATAATAAAACTGATTCTCCAATTTTGTAATTAGTAGTTAAATAGCATTAAAAATATTTATTTATATAAACATATAACAAAAAATTCCATAACTTTGTTATAAATGCTTGGAATGAAAATTGTAAAACTAAAGCTAACAGATTTTTAATATTAATAATAATATTTTTAAATATAGAAAGTGAAAATTAGTATAATACAGTGGACTCTCGATTTTACGAGCTCTCATGGACCCAAAAAAGTTCATAAATGGGAATGACATTAACATCAGTGACTTTTTAGAGCTAACTAAATAGTTCGTAAATTGGAAGTTTATAAAAACACGAGTTCATTGTAACAAGATTTATAGCACCACTCACAGATATCTTTTAATTTAGACAATCATAAATAACATAGGCCCACATTTTAGACCATTTCTGATTATTTTAGCAATCAACTATGGTAGGTTCTTTTATATTAATTTCCTTACTATTATTTCTATTATAAATTACAACAAATATTTAGATACGACAGAAATGATTTGTTTTAAATATTATTCTCTTATAGTGAAAATCCTAAAGAAATATTTCTGATGTCAATAAAATTATCTTGCATAGAAATTCCAGTTCTTCAGAAAAGGCAATTTATTTTGAAAATATAATCAAAATCTCAGATAAGATTTGGCCAATTTTATATAAAAATTAAATTTGTTATACAAATCCAGATAAATCTTGTCATGAAAATAAAGCAATGCTTTAATTTTGATTCTAATAATTTTGTCTGAACAGAAATTCTATAAGCATTTAAAATAATTTATTGTCCAATTTTATGTATGTTGTTATAATCTCATGTAAACGATAGTTTTATTGTCTAGATCAGATGGTGCAATTTAATAATATATAATAAAGTCTTGCAATAACTTTTTTCAAAACTGTTTTCATAAAAATTTGAGGAATTTATAATAAAAAAATATATCAGTTTGAGAAATAATATAATTATTTTTATGCAATTGTCGATTAGATTTTCATATACAGTAAAAGCTACATATAAAGTGCAGCTCATCCAGATGTTAAATATGGCCAAATACTTTTGTGTCTAAAAAAATTTATCAGAAATTATTCATTTTTATACATACAGATTTTAACTGTGCAGCCTATACACACATGGATTTCAATAAGGTAAGTCATTACTGAAAAAATTTTGATGCCTCTGCTAAAAGATATCAAGCATAAATACAAGTACAGTAGTCATAATATTAATTTACTGCTTTATCTTACTTTACAAAAGTTTATGTATAATTAAGAAACAGCACTAATCAGCAGTCATTAACTTGACAAAACTTTATTTCAAAGTGAATGTTCTCGATGCTTCTGCATCATCATCAGGCTAAAATCTGAGTACACCAACTTTTTTAAAAACATAGAACATTGTACATAATAGTTTTTTAAGATGTTGCATTACTATAGTAAATAATAGTAATGTTTTGTCAAGTTAATGATTGCTGATCAGTGCTGTTTCTTAATTACAAGTACAGTAGTTATTCCTATTTTAATAACTGAATACATGAAATAAATCATTAGCATATTTAAATATACCAGATATAGTAAAATAATAATTCATTTACAAGCAAAAAGATTTAGTAAAATTTTCCCCAATTGATTTAATGTAAGCAAATTATTAATTACTAATTATTTAACTATAACTGCTTATGACATATATAGGATGCTATTGTGGAAAGATTTATTAAAAAAAAAATCTAAAAAGTGATCATGAAATCTATTATTATATTAATCAATATACAATAGACTCTCTCTTAGTCCCTATAGGACTGGGTATTAGAACAAATAAATAAATGGCCAGTTAATCTAGAAATATATTCAAAATACCAAAGTTGTAAATTAAATAACAAAAATATAAATCTTGTTTTTTTTATTTAAATTTTTTTTCCAGCAAAATCATGCCATTTTTCATAAGAATTAATATTGTGGGGATCGAAAATTTAGAGATAATTAAGAAATAAGTAATTAAAATCGTAATTAGATCACTCGGAGGGAGAAACGAAATATAAACAAAAGAAGGGAGTTCTGTCAAACAACTCCGAAAAATTACGACAATACTGTAGTTCGGATGGTATTTCGATCAGATCGCGAACTTCGTCCACAATAATAATAAATCGCTGAGAGTGTTTATATCAGG
>WUQG02045786.1:0-10484 GCA_011317285.2 Androctonus mauritanicus
AAATATTAATTATTAATTGACAGTTTATTTCAAGATTTATTCACCAGGAGAGTTAGTGCTCTTTGGATTTATGTTTGTATATATAGTATTATAAAATTTTCTCTGTTAAGCAGATTTTAAAATATTTTCTCATCTTTTACTGTAAAAGAAATTTTGTACATTTTAATATAGCACATATGAATCTATGCTCTATTTAAGAGAAAAAGCTTTATTACAAAAAATTAGAAATTGTATAATTGAAAGATAGATATCATTAAATCAAAATATATATTTGAATTTAAATTAACTTCTGGTTTTGGACTCTGAAAGAAACAAAAAATATGTATTAATTCATATATAAATTAAGCTTTCAAAACAAATTTTCTATTATTAACTGATTTTATTAATTTTATGTTTTGGCAAAACTGATCTATGGCCAAATTTTAATTATAATATTTGGTCATAATTTTAAATACATTTGTATATTCATTACTTACGAGTGCATTGATATTAAATGATTACTTATAAAAAAAATTTCAAAAATTAATGTATTTTAAAAGCTGTTATGTTATATTAAATTTTTCTCCATATGTTGAAACTTGACATGACAAATATATAAATAACCCCCTTAATTTTTGTTTTTAAAGATATCCAAAATTTTTTACTTAAACAGATAGTACTCAACTTTTGACATTGTTGACTTACAACATTCATACTTACAATGCTGATGTAATCAGTAAATTCTGTTAGGTCAATGCAATCCAATAATCTGATATACAGAAAGCATTTTTTTTTTTATTTAGTTCTTCTATTTTTATATTTGTTTATTATAATATATAATGTAGCAATAAATATTTTAGTACAGGCATGTCAAACTCATTTTAGTTCAAGGGCCATTACATAAGTTTGTAAGATTGCCGCGGGCCGTATCACATTTAAATTTTTTCTTAAATTACATTTTCGAATAAGGATTCAGATATATAGATAGGATAATTAAAAACATTGTCTAATCAGATGAATATATTACAAAAATATATAATTACTACATAATTGTTTTTAATTATACATATTTTTTTTTTTTTTAATTTTTATTTCTCGCTATCATTCTTTAACTTTCTATTAACTTTCACATGTTCTGTGCAAAAACAACAGCTTAAATTAAAATTTTATAAATTTAAATAATCATAACTATTTATATTTTTTAGATAAGTTAATAACATAACAAACAAGCCCGTTAGTGGGTTTTTATAAATCTTCTTCTAAGAGGGATTGTTTGGAACTTGATCATTATA
Source organism: Androctonus mauritanicus (assembly GCA_011317285.2). NCBI lineage: Eukaryota > Metazoa > Arthropoda > Arachnida > Scorpiones > Buthidae > Androctonus > Androctonus mauritanicus. The sequence goes on from WUQG02045786.1 coordinate 1,272, forward strand.
TTTGTCTATCCAAAAAATACAGGTTCTCATTTATGGTTTTTTGCGTTTTCTGATAAGAAATTTTGTATAATACGAAATAGTCCTTGCGGGAAAGCACTTAGTTTGTGTCACCGATCTGAAAATCAGTGTCATCTGTATATATACTTCCGATAAGGCCAATCGAAAAAAACTCATGCAATTACATTTCATTAAAATCAAACTAATGTATCATAGTATATGACATAGGTACCAAACGACAGTTACTTCCTATTATCTCATAACATATTGTTTTGATTTTCATTTTAATTAAGAGCGTTGAAGGCCACAAAAAATGATATCGAGGGCCAGATGCGGCCCAGGGGCCGCCAGTTTGACACCTGTTTTAGTACATAGTCTATAAATTTTGAAACATTTCTGACTTTTGGCTGCTTTGACTTATGATTTTAAGTTCAAGTCCAATCTTGTTATAAATTGACTAGTAACTGTACTTGATAATCTATTATATATTATTCATAATCTTTCAAAATTAAAGCATTAAATTTTATAGTTAGAGTTCAAACTAAAAATTTATTTCCTATAATATTGATGCTTAATTCTCTATAAATATTAATTCTTATTGGGAAATGGTATTCATTTTATGAAATTTTTCAATTATATAAAAATCTTTTTTATTCACTTATTTGTTATTTTATTTAGTTTTTAATGTGTCTTCAATTTAAAAACATTCAGTTTAACAAACTTGATATATTTATATTATCCCTTTAATAATATACAGATTATTATTTGGTTCATCAGAAGTGCCAATTAATCAAATACAAAACAAGAGAATTTTCATAGATACTGAGAATTTAAATTAATATTTATGAAAATAAGTTAATTTAATACTTTTTACTTTCTTTTTTATTTTTAAAATATATGGAAATAATGAATTTTGAAATTTAATTTTTATATTATATATTTTATATATTATGCTTCATGATGCATTTTTAATGCTGACTAGCCAAAAGAATGATGAAATATCTGTGCACACATTTTATTTTAAATTAAAATTATGAGAAACTGAAAACAGATATATCTTTGAAATTTTATGTACATGTAAAATTAATATACTATGATTTAAGTAAAAGAAATTGGAAAATTTAAAAAATTTTTAAGCAAGGGAAGATAAGAAGCAAGAAAAAGTAGTGTAAAATCTTCTTAGAGATAACATAGAATAGTATGCAAATTTGAGTTCTGAAACTTTGATTCTTAAATTATAAATAGACATACATTTGGTATATAGATACAGACATATTTTAGATGTTTATATCTTGAAATAAGAACAACCAATGCCAAAATTTTATTAAAATCAAATTTTATGAAATTTAGATAGATAGCATTATTTGAATTTCTTTCACTTCCAGGCCTAGTGTTATTATTTTTTTTTTTATATTATTCTTACTCACCCATATTTTCTTTACAATGAAAAAAATTTTATGCAAAAACAGTGCTTTATGCTAGTTGATTTTAAAAATAATCAATGTCAACCAATGTTGACATTGATTATTTTTGTTTTAAGATACAGATATAATAAATTATAAATATTATAATATGATATTTAAATGCTTTAATATAAATATTTCAAAAATTTATTTGACAGGTTGTTGTTATGACGGTGACTGTATTACCTATTAGATTACTTCTTATGCTAATACTTCTTTCATCAGCATGGTTTCTTGCTGTTGTTGGTTTATTTGGGATTTCAAAAGAAGATATGAAAAGCAAACCAATGAGTGGATGGAGAAGGTATCTTATGTTTTTTTTTTTAATATCTTATAACATATATATAATATCTCATCAGACAGCATTCTATTTAATCCACTGCTGGATATATATATTCATTCTTTTTTTTGTTTCCATATGTATATATCTTGAGCAAATCTGTACCCATTAAGAATCAGTTAGTTTTCTTATATTATCTATCCATCATTTGTATTGCCTACCAGGATGTCTTTTCTCTTACCTTGGTTGCTACTCTGTAATTCTTTGTCCATCAGTTACTAGTATATTTCTCTATGTACTCTGCTCAATGCCACTTACCACTTCTAACTGCTCCCATTATCTTCTACTTTGGTTTTTCCCTTATCCAGGTGTTGATCCTTCTAATGAATTTTAACTTTTATCACTCCATGCTTCTTTGGATTATTACTAGTTTCTGTTACTTTTTTTTTTTTATAAGAGTCCATGTTTCACAGTCTTATATTATTGGTAGTATATATGTTGAAGAGTATATATGTTTTTTTTTTTTTTTTTTTGAGATATATTGATATTCTGTTGTCCCTTAGATAGTGTCTGTATTGGCTACATGCATACCATCTTTAATTGCATCTTATGTTGAATTTTCTGTCATTTGTCATTTTGTGTTGTGATTACTCATCCTAAGTACTTGTATTTTTCCATTTTTTTCAATTATCCAACTTCTGTCATCACTGGTTGAAGATTTAGTTCTCTGTTTACCTTCAACTTCTCATAGTTCATTTATAGTACTATTTTCTCACTTTCTGAGGTCATTTAGCATTTCATGTAGTTTATTCAGTGTTGATGAATATTACTATGTTAGCAAATCTCAGATGATTGAGATACTCTCTATTTATGTATATTCCTTTGTGTTCCATTCTCTTTTATTTGTCAGAATATTTCTTCTAGGAAAATTATGAACAGTTTCATTGAAATGCTATTTCCTTGACAAATTCCTAATTGGATATTTTTATTTATATTTGTGTAATATAATATTTGTGTAATCATATTATGGCTGTTACTTCCTGGTAGATGATAACCAATAGTTCTCTGTATTAGTAGTCTGTTTCCTGCTTATTTAATGTTGTTAGTATTGCTCCTGTAGATCTTGAGTCAAATGCTCTCTTGTAAGTCTATTAATGCATACAGAGTGGGATATGATATTCTTTGCATTTTTCTTTTAGATGATTGATGATGTATATATGATGCATTGTTGAAAACCTTTTTTGAAACCTAGCATATTTTATAATCCAGCTTAATTTCAAATCCAATACTTGTTCCAATCTTTTTGTGAGGATGTTTATGAATATTTTGTATATTGTCGATAGTAGACTGATAAGTCTGTATTGTTTCAGATCCACTTTATCTCCCTTCTTATGTATCAGCACTATGACTGCATTTTTCTAGCTGTCCAATATCTATCCTGTTTGTATACAGTTGGAGAATATCCTAGCAAATTGCTTATATAGGGTGATTCAAAAATGCTAAAATTTGTGCCAAAATTTACAGACTTGTAGAGGATAAAATTCCAAGTAAAAAAGTCTAGTCATGTTTTTTTGATTTGAGGCTCCATTTAAAAGATATAAGTCAAGAAAGTTTTGTGATGTCATTTCCAATTCAGTCAAAAACTATTTTTAAAATATATTTATTTGCATTTTTAAAATCATCTATAAATTTTAACAACTAAAAGACTATCCTAAAAAAATTTAGAGCATCGAGAACAGATTATTTAATAAATTAATGACTGATTATTTAAATGAAATGTAATTGTTTTACAAATGCAGCATTCATTTTTTAACATAATCATTTTTGAAAGTTAAATTGCTGTTTGAAAATGAATGCTGTGTTTGTAAAACAATCATGTTTCATTTAAATAATTGATCGCTAATTTAATAAACAATCTGTTCTGGTGCTCTAAATTTTTTAGAATAGTTTTTAAGTAGTTAAAATTTATAGATTGTTTGTTTTTTTGCAATTTTTAAAATCATCTATAAATTTTAAGTACTTAAATGCTGTATTTGTTTCACAAATACAGCATTTGTTTTCAAACAGCAATTTAACTTTCAAAAATGATTGTGTTAAAAAATGAATGCTGCATTTGTAAAACAATTAGATTTCATGTAAATAATCAGTTGTTAATTTATTAAACAATCTGTTCTCGATGCTCTAAATTTTTTTAGGATAGTTTTTAAGTAGTTAAAATTTATAGATGATTTTAAAAATGCATATAAATATATTTTAAAAATAGGTTTTGACTGAATTGGAAAGGACATCACAAAACTTTCGTGCCTTAGATTTTTTTAGTCAGAATTTTATCCTCTACAAGTCTGTAAATTTTGGCACAACTTTTTTAAATCGCCTTGTATACTGATATTGTCCTTCCTTTAGGAGTTTGATGTTGATATTGTCTTATCCTAGCTTTTCCACACTGCATCTCCTGACTTGCTTTCTCTATTTTTTGCATAGTATTACTAAGATGTCTTCTGTATTTGCTAGTCTTGGTCTTGTTTGCTTCAATTAGTCTCTTGGTTTATATAGTTTCTCATAAAAGATTGCTGTTTTTTCTACTGTATTATCTTGATCAATGATAAGTTCTCTTGTATATTCTTTGATCTTATTTAGTTTGTTTGCCAGTCATTATGTCTCTCTGTGCTGATCAGAGGCTATTGCTGTATTCAATGGCAGTTTGTATCATTTATACATTGAATCTCCATATATCTTCTCTTATTTTCTTTTGTATTGCTTTCCACATTTCTCTATATTTTATCTGGTTGATAATGGATATGATTTTCATCTTCCTTTTCTTTTCAATCAATTCTTATGTAGCACTAGTATATATGTTTTTAATAGTGGATATATATGTTTCAATTCTTATGTTTTGATAAGTATTTTCTTGATGAGATTTCTTGGTTGAATTTCTGTCATTTCGTCTAAATATCTCTGATAATTGTCACTATCCCACTGTATCCCTTCTGTAAGTCACTCTCCTCTTCTGCAAGCACTTGGAATCTATTCTGCAATTTTAGGCTATATTCCTTATTCATATTGGTCTCCTTCCTTCTGGTCTTAAACTTTCCCATATTGATTTTTTTTGTCCTCTCTGTTATATTAGTCATTTTCTTTCATATTAATTGTAAGTTGACTTTGGCCCAAACTAATCTGTGATTACTATCAATATTGAACTAGTTGGGTATGGAAATATTTTTGATTGCACAGTTGTTGTTAGTCAGGATGAAGTCAATCTTGTTCTTGATCCATATCCATTTTTATTGCTCGTTTTTATTGAAGATGATGATCATTATTTTCAGATTAGTAGAATTTGCAGTTCACACCAGTCTTGTGCCTCCCTCATTTCATTATCCAATGCCATGCTTTCCTGTGCATTGTTCATCCTCGTCTCTCTTGACTTTTACATTGGAGTCGCCCATGATGATTTTATTTTTTATTTTTATTTAAAGAGATAGCAGGAGGAACTTTGAAGTTTTTATCCTTTGAAGAATGAAGAAGAGAAAAAAAATATAGAAAAACATGAGAAAAGAGAGAAAAGAATACTACCAGAAGAACTGTGGTAGGCCATTAGTGGAAAAGAGAGGGCACTTTTTAGTTGCCTCTTACGACATATGGATATGACAACAAATGACTTCTATTCCTCACCTACAGTGGTTGCCCATGATGATTGTGAAGTGTGCTGGTTTCATGTTCATTTTCATATATCTTCATTTAGGGCTTCTATCTCTTCATCATTCCTGCTGACTGTTGGTACATGCATCTATATTACTTTCAATTGGTATCTTTTAGGAATTTTCACTGTGACTTGTCCTGCTTGGTCTGAGTTGCTGCTGAAATTGATGATGATGTATACAATATCCTTGTGAGACAGGAATCCTATTCCTTTATTCATATTGGTCTTATTCCCTTGGTGATAGAAGAGGAGTCCATTTTAAAGTTTCTTGATGTTTTGGCCCTTTCTTCTTACTTTTCTGAGTCCAGTAATGTGCCAATTGATTTTCTCTGCTTTGTTGTCCAGTTCCTGTAGGTGGTCTTCTATCAAAAGGGATTGTTTGTTATATGTAGTCAAGTCAATAATTGAAAGAAGTCAATCCTTATCCTGATATTCTTAGCAACACCTGCATCTTCCATACTCCAGTTATTGCCATGATCAGGGCTCCAGTGCTGCTAGTGACTGAGGGCTGTTTTCCTATGTATATCCTAAAATCAGTTTGAAAAGTTGTAGACCAGTATCTCCCCAAACTGATTTAATGGTTCGAGAGGGAGAACAGAGGTATCTAATCTTTACAAAACACTGAATTGTTCTATTAATTAATCTGTACCCACTATTTATTATTAAAGTATTTAAATTTTTATTAGTTCTATTACCTTTAACTTTTCATAGCCTGCTATCCAATTACTGTCTTCTTACTTTACTGCTTCACTCACTATGCTAGATTCTTGCTTTATTCTCTGTTACCTCTGCCAAATTTATGACAAATTATGATAAATCAATTAGTAATCAGTTTATTTGATCATTGAAATATCAAATTAATTATTCCATAATTTAAAATCTCAAAATATTATAGACTTACAATATGAATGAATTATAATTATAACAGAATCTTGAATCATTCCAGGTTCCATTTAGTCCAAAACAATTCATTGCTCATCAGCCATTTTCTCTATAGTCATTTAGAAATGAATTTAATTGAAAATTATTTTGAGTGATTGTGTATGCACATGTCTTTTAAGAATTTATTTTTGTTTATTAGAAAGATTTTTCTATGTAAATTAACATGATAGCAGTTACTGATAGTTATAGCTGTCATATTATGAAATTTTTTGTGACATAACTATAACTGTCATTTATCATATTGCTGCAATAAATATTGTCATGATAGCATTAAGTTATTAGAAGTAAAAGAAAATAATAATAATTAATTTTCTGATTCTGAAAAGATTTTAAAACATAGAAGTGAACCTAATTACAAAATTATTAATTATATAATATTTTATTATATAATTTTACTAGAATATTTTTTATTTTATTGATTGCACAACAAAATATATAATAAAACCACTTATTATGATTTCAAGCAATTCTGGAAAGAACTTGGAATCGTAAATAAACTAATTGCCTATTTTACAAATTCAAAAATGCTGTTATATGAAATAAATTTTTTCTATGCAGAGCCAAGTTTTTCTTTATTATAATACCAGAAAGAATATTAATACAGTAAATCTCCAATTTATGTGGCTAATTCATTCAAAAAAATTCCATGTAAATCAAAAAGTTGTGCAAATCCAACAATGCTAAAATTCAATATACATGAATAATCTCATCAGCAAACAGAATGGTCAAATAAAATTTGGGAACTTTGTTTTAATTATAGATAAGAAAATTTAAAGCCATAAGCAATATTTTTGCAAAAATGTGAATTGTTTATTGAATTTTTTATTAGCATTTTATGGAAATTTAACAAAAATTAAAAGATTTACACATCTACATATCTTTGAAACTGTCAAAGATTGTGTGTGTGTTTGTTTTTGTTTTTTTCATAAGTCAAAACTGTATAAATCAAAGATTACTGTACTCTATATTTACTTATTGTTACATTTAAGATATAGTGAATATAAAAAAAACATTATTATATACAGTGAATAATACCAATTAATTAACATATTGTTAATATATAACTTTAATAAAAATTATATAAAATAATCATTTTTTGTATATAATAATAAATGCAAAAAAATTTATAATACTAAATATATATTTATTTTATTAAGAAAAATTATAAATACTTTCTAAATTAAGAGTTGAGTGTAAAATTTTAATAAAAAATGTAATATTAACTTTTAAAATTCAAAATATGATGTCAAAATATGAAAAATTTAAATAATATATTTATTTTTAGATATTATTTGAAACCATTCATTTGTTCAGTGCTTCGTCTCATGTTTCTTTTGGGTGGATGGCACTGGATAACTATTAAAGGCAAACAGGCATCTCCTAAAGAAGCACCCATTATTACTTTAGCACCTCATTCTAGTGTATTTGATGTTCTACCTGTTATTTTATTGGGTGGTCCCTCAGTAGTAGCAAAAGCTGAAACTGAACAAACTCCATTCTTTGGAAGTAAGTGATAAAAGAATTTAATTTATTTTTTATTCTATGTTATCTTTTTAAAGTCCAATATTTTTTCTAGCAGAAAAATTAAATTATTTAATAATTAAAAACTTTTTTATTCTAAATATAGATTTGAACATGAATTTTGAATTACATATCAAATTTCTCAGAACTGAAAAATCCCAAATTGGATGTTACTAAAATATATCATATTTAGTCACTTATAAGCTGACTCCTTAATTTAAATTTATATATGACTTAACTTTTTGCTGATTTTTAGAATTTAAAAATCAGTAAAAATTTGAAACTCATATATAAGCTAATCCCCAACTTTCAAGTATTAGAATAATATATTCATTGAACTAAATAGATAATTTCTTTTATAATTTTAAAAATTTTCCAAATCCAGCAAGTTACTATTGAAATAAATTTGGCCACTTACTGGTTAGACAAGTTTCAGATGTAATAATATCGAAACATTGTGATGAATATGAAACAAATGCTTGATCAAAACTAGTACATAACGGAGTTCTATTAAATCAATTGTATTTCTTTATAATATAATTTTAGTGAAGCATTTGTTTGACAGAAAATATTAGAAATATTAAAAATTTCTGAATCTCAACAAAAATATTTAACAAAGTTTAAATAATAATAAAATCTAAATCAAAACATACAATGGAAATTTACTGCATTTGATAAGAGTAGAAAGTCAACCAGCATGTACACAATTGTATTTCATCAATGTATTGTATTTTTTGTTAATAATGATATAGTAGCATTTATTTATCATTAGTAATAATCAGTCAAAAATAACATTACACATTATATGTTCAATAAAAATTTTTATGCACATAAACTGCTTGCTATGAATGTGTCTGGAAAAATACACATAGCCCTAGACTTATGATAGTTCAGTCTCAAAACTTTCAAACTCCACTGTCATAAATTGGAAATGCCCAAAATTTATGGATTTCTCAATATTAATATTTACTAGGACACTATATGTTATTTTAATAAACATAAAGAACACAAAACTATAAGAATTGGACACAAGAAAGGATGCTTTCCTTATATCAGATTGTTTGGTCAGGAAATTGAACCCAGGTCAATTGCATTGCCTGGTAATTGCATTAGCAGAAATTATCAATGACATTACTGTCATAAGTTGAGAACTATCTGTAAAATATTTTATTCACATACAATAATTTCCTTAAAACAGAAAAAAATAAATTTTATAAATATCATATTTTAAAATTGCATAATAGTTTTACTGCTTTGTTAATACATTAACTAGTAAATAAATAAATAAAATAAGCACTATAAAGCAGTTGTAA
>WUQG02045797.1:366-10484 GCA_011317285.2 Androctonus mauritanicus
AGATCAATATTGACTGTCACAGACTAGATTTACTCATGGAAGAGGAAGAAGCAGAAGCAGACTGCTCCACTGTCCCACTGCCCTGGGGTACAGTGGAGCAGTCTGCTTCTGCCTCTTCCTCTTTTGTTTCACTGTCCTGTTGAAGGGGCTGGTGTTGCCAGCCCTCTCAACAGGTAAACTTGAACTACCAACTCCATGGTGAGGCAGTTCAAATTTACCTGTCCCAAGAAAAGCATTCTCGGGACTGCTTCTCCTCCCGAGAAAAGTGTTATTTTCATTCATGCAACAAGAATGAAACACAAAAGGGTCACCACCTGGTTATCCTCGAATACAGTTGGAAGGCTAATTATGATAAGGTTTCGCCTAGTACCTTGAAGGGATCACTACGTCTTTCACTATCACAGTGCCACTCAATTCTCAGCATGATACCTTACATCTTAGTTTGGGTAGTGGTGCTCTTAGTCTGGTCCCTTTCCTTTGACCTGTCTGGCATGGGAGACCATACCAGTAGCAAAGCTACTGCCAACATAGCTCTCAGAGTCATTGGAATGCACAAGCTCCCTCACCACAACAAGGTAAGACACTGTCGAGAGAGAGAATTTACAATAGATTCCCTCTTATCCATTCTCCCTTTAACTGACCACATTTTCATTGAACTATAAACAAAGATAAAAATGAAAAAAGAATAAGTAATTTAGAAGGAAGAAAAGAACTTGAACTTGCAATAAGAAATATTGAACAATGAAATAATTCATCTGCTATTAATATAATTCTTATGAAAAAATAGAATGATTTTTCTTCAAAAAAACAAATTTAAATCAAAAAGACAAATGAAGATTGCTGATGTTTTTTAGTGTAAGTAAATGTTTTTATCCAAATAAATAAATTATAGAAAGCAATGAAAAAAGAATTATAGATTATCAATATTGTATCATACAGTATATTATACAGTATTACAGTATATTAAATGTCCCAAATTAATTATAGTTGTAATTGTATATATTTGATTAGTTACTAATAAAATATATGATAATTTCACAAAGACTGTGAATTCAATTTGAAATTTAGTTTATTATCATTATTCATTACTTTAAAATTAATTGAATGAATTGTCGTAAGCATATTTATTTTAAGAAAGACATCATTTTTCTGCTAAAATTTAGGGATATCAGATGAAATAAGCCAATTAATTAATTGATGGATTATTATATTATAAAGAATAATTAACTTTCATATGTTGATATATTGCAAACAGTAAATATAAATAACATCCATGTACAATTTTATATTTTTTTGAAAAATTGCTACAACTGAATATTAATTGCATAATTTAATCATTTTTTGTGTAACTAGTAGCATATTAAATCTAAAATAATATATTACCTTTTTAAATATGAGAATTTATTTTTAATTTCATAACATTAATTTTGGAATTAATTAAAATTTTAATTATGAATGAAACAAATTGCTTCTACATAAGCTTTTAAGTATAAAATAGCAAATAAAAATAAACTAAGCCAAATAAATAAGATAAACTGTTAATTTGGATAGCCAAAAATGTTTTTGAATAATCATTTGAAAAAAAAAAATTTTATTTCAACTGAAGCAGCAAAAGAAATAATGTAACATAATGTAAGAAATTTTATATTAATCAAGTTGAATAGTTATGTAATATATATTATATATATATTACTTTTCTGTTATTTGATTTTTATCACTGAAAAATGGCTTCAAAAATTCAAAACCTGTTAAAAGAATTTAAACTTTTAATTAAAATTTTATAAAAATACTTTGTTTTGCTTATCATTCATCAAATTATTTTTATTATTTTTCTTAAATTGGTGTCTTTTTAATCTGTTTTATTCATTTAAATATAGTCTTTCAAGCATAGGTAGGCATGCCTATCTACACTTGTAACACCGACTGCATTTGAATTATTATCCCTGTTTTTGATTGTTTTTATGATAGGTAGTTAAGTTAGTTTAATTATGCCATCAAATCATACATGGGCCACTTTAAGAATGATCCCCATCAGAATGATAGCACCATAGGCTGCTATCATTCTGATGGGGTGGTTGAGGTTGAACAAAATGATTCAATAGTTCAGCCCAGACCCCTCCTGATAAACTGGAAATGCAGATCTTGGAAATGATAGTTAGCTGGAATAACTGATTATTATTCAAACATTAAGGAGATTAAACACTTTGATATTCAGTGAGATGCAATCCTTTTAGCTCATCATTATTGATGATATTTACAAGCATTTCTTTATGTTGTTTGTATTCCATAAAATACAATCTATTTACTTTGTGATTGCAGAAATTTTGTTTTTCTTTATTGTGAAAAATCAGTGGTAAAGACTATAGAAACAAAAAACATACTATCATATTTATTTTTTGATTTGCTATATACTATTTTCGGTTTAAGCATCTCTAAAAAACAAGATTTGAAAATATTAACAACTTTTATTAAATGAGATTTATTTCCATCTTTTTAATGCTTTTATATTATTATTCTAGTTTTGAATAATAGGCAAAAGTAGAGCTTGTTTTTATAAAAATGATCAAGGTTCATTATTATTTGATATCATATGGGAATATTTTATGGATTCAGTCAATATTTTATTATGTTGCATAAACATTTACTAATCAAACATGTATGCCTTCTGAATTTTAAAGTATATAACTGAAAATCTGAAATTGTCTTGTCACTAGTTTTTTCATTCTCCTGAAAAATTTGTATTTTGACATTGATTATTTTTGTAAATAACTCTTCGATTATAATTTTAGGCAATTATTACTGTATGGAAATGAATTCTCACATTATAACTATGTATTTATCAAAATTATCTGAAAATTTTTAAAATAAAAATTATTTGAAGTATCAATATTGTTTTTCTTTATTCTTCTCAAAGATTACTCTTTTCTCCACTCCTGTAAACATCATGAAATTATAAAATGAATTAACTAAAATTTTTTCATTTATAAGCTCAAATATTATAATAACTTTTTCATGGTGTGAATTAGGTTTTAATAATAAAAATATGAAAATATCATTTTATTATGTCAAATAATAACAATGAGATGATAGTAAGTTATAAAACTTTATTTTTCATTGATTCTGGACATGTTTTAGGTATGATTTTCAAGTGATCTTATCCCCTGTAAATATGCTGTGTACTTAAATTTAAATGACAGAAATTCTTGATTTAAAAATAATTCATCTTTCATTATTCTCATCACCATAGTAATATAACTAGATTTTTTTCATTAAGAAATAAAAATATAATATAATTCTATTCTGATAGAATTCTATTATATAATTCTAATGATTGTCTTTTTTCTTTAAAATTATTGAAATAATTGTTTGTTTTTATGATATAGTTTTTCTTTTATAAATATAAATCTGATAATTTTCTAAATAATTGGCATTTTCTGATATAAAATGATATAACAAACAACACTGTTTACCATTAAAAAAAGATTTCTGATTTTTAAGATGAAAAGTTTTATTACTCTAATTATGACTGATTTCTGATGAAATTGTAATGTAGGATTGAAGATATTTCAAGTATATTGTATAATTGTATAATACTTATTAATTACTATATTTCTTTATTGGTTTTTTTCAGTAAATTCCATCAAACAATAGCTTTCATATATTTGGCCTCAAATGTACTAAACATTTTTTTTAAAGAATAAATTAATAGAATTTTAAAAGTTTTAATATAATTTAATGCTTTAATTGCTTTTCAAGTAAATTTTAAAATATTGTTTTATATACTATTTCAAAACTCAGAATCACTTTATCAATAGATTAAAGTATTCAATATTTTAATTTACTTTTTTTTATTTATTTTATAATAAATTAATTATTTATGTAAATTAAATTATAATAAATTGAAAATGAATATTAGGGTATTTATCGTGTATCTGGTGTTAAATCACGGGTTGAAAAATTGTGCCAAAGTTTTGAAAGTGGAGCAGAATTAGTAGATTTGACAGATGTACATCCAAATGTTATTGCAAATGTATTAAAACTTTATTTAAGACAGGCAAGTATCTTTAAATATTTTATGTTCAAATTATTAAATTTTAACTATTAAACTTTTTATTTATATTTTCAGCTTCCTGAACCACTACTTACATTTAGATATTATCCTGATTTCATTAATATAGCAAAAGTAAATGATTATTTCCTAAATTATAGAAAAATTTACCAGTAAAAGCTTTAATAATAGTTATTTTATTTCATAGTATTATCCTAGCTTGAAAGAAGAATTTACACAAATAGATGAAGCTGTGAAAGAACTTCGAACGTTAGTTAGACAATTACCTAGCATTCACTATATAACACTTGCTTATTTGATGCATCATTTAAAAAGGTAAAATATTATTTCAATTCATTTAACATTTTTCTTATTATTAAGTTTAATTAATATGCTATACAATAAAATTTCTATTTTCTAGAGTATCTGATCATTCTGAACATAACAATATGCCTCCTAGTAATTTAGGAATTGTTTTTGGTCCAACTCTGCTAAGAACTAGGTTAGTAAATTTCAAAAACAATGTTCTAAAGTATGAAATTCAATAAAGTTATAAAACAATACTTTTCTATTTTAGTGAAGGCACTGCATCTTTAAGTTCTTTAGTAGATACTGTGCATCAGACACGTATTATAGAATTATTAATTAATCATGCTCATGAAATATTTGATGATAAGGATCAGTATCAATTTATTCAATCAAATGTAGCAGGTGAGATATTTCAATCAAAATTATACTGTATTTAAGTTTCATTAAGAATAAAAATTTCTAAATTTAGTTAATTTTAATATGCTAGAAAAGAGAAAAGTCAATAGAACAGTATCAAGTACAAGTCAAACAAGTGATATTGATATCTTGGATGATAATCACAACAATGTGCTAGTATATGAAACCACTCCTTCAAAAAGAATAGAGAAGCAAATTTTAATGCATCAAGACACAAGTGATTTCACTCCTTCATCAGGTAAAATTTCTTTAATTAAATAAATAAAAATAAAATTATTGATTTGCTACACTAAAATAAATTTTTTTATAGATGATTTCCTGGGTTCTAGTGTAGTTTCTGATGATGATTTTCCTGATATGTTACCAGATGATAACTTGAATAGAAAATCTCCATTACTTCCCTATAATAAAGGTGTAACAAGACAGTCAGAAAATTTATTTACATTTCAGAAAAAAGAGATATTAAATGCATTAGACTCTAGAACACAATCCTCTTCTCCTGCAATATCAGAAACAAGTCATTCCAGCATACATAGCACACCTCTGAAATCATTTGAAGATGAATCTATTGCTCCTTCTGATGTAGGAAGTTTTGATGAACCACCTGTGCCTCCTCCAAGGCGAAATGTTGGCTCAGGTTTTGAGAAAAAATTAATTACTGAACAATCATCATCTGCAGAAGATAGTGGTATTAATAGTCAGGAAGAAACTAGTCAGGCATCTAGTGCATTTTCATCTATTGCATCTGTCAATATGAGTAGTTCTGGAAATAGACTATCAACTTCTGCAATTACTGCAGAATTAAGACGTCAGTTTTTTGAAGCTCCACCTCAGTCTGCAATAGATATAAGTTTTGTTCATCATACTTCGGGATTGAGTAGTGATTTAAAGCATCTTAGTGACTCTGTTGACATTTCAAAGATGTCTTATCAATCACCTCATAGCACTCAAAAATGCTTGGCAGAGGTATTTTCTGAAAAAGAGATGACATCAAAAGAAAAAGGTAATTTTTAAATTTTTTGATTGAAAATATTAGATTAGATATAAATCCTGTAATTTACATCAAAATTCTGTTTGAAAATTTTAATTGTTCTAGAAGTACTTTAGGAACAATGAATATTTGAATTCAAAAGTTAACTATGCAATATGAAAATCATTAAAATTTTATAAATGCATTAAGTATTCAGTTTTAAAGTTTTCTTCCAAATAATTGTTAATAATGCTAATAAATTTATTAAAATAAATATTTATCTATTCATAAATATAAAATGTGTTCTATTGTCTCAATTATTTATTTTCTTAGATTTATTCAGTTCTTTATTTATTTGAACAAAGAAAATTTTTATTGCATTTATATTAATTATTAAAAGTGTTTTAATTATTTATTCAAGCATTTGTAGCATTATAATTTTTTCAAATTTGTGATATTTATTTTTATTATAATTAAACCAAATAAAAATTTTCTCTTTATTAAATGCTAAATATGTAGAAGAAAAAGTAAAATATTTGAAACATTTTTTTTTTAAATATTTTTGAATTTTTTATCAAAATTTTCTTCAAGTGATCCTATTTTCTTTTTCTAAAGCTCAAGACGATCTAACTTCAAGTAGTAGCAATTTATATTCCAGTCCATTATCTGAGAGCATTAGCTCTCTTGGACATCGTTACATACCATCACTAAGTTCGTCTTACAGTAGTAGAACTGTTTTCAGTTCAACGGGAGCAACATCTGGCACAAATCTCCCTTCTAAAAAGATTAATAGTCTAAGGTATATTCATTATCTCTTCTTTAATTTAAAATATCATTAATATTATAATTTACTAAAACCAATTTATGATTTAATAGTCAATCTGTAGTACATGGCAAAGAGTTGCAGACAAAACAGGGAAGTAATGGAGATAGTGAATATTCTAGTCAACAAAATATTTCTTCTTCTAAGAACTCAGAATCTTCACAGCAGTACATCACAACGAAGTTATTAACAGATTCTGGTTCTGTTTTAGAAACTAGAGATTCTGATAAAGTAGAAAAACTATCACAGAGTGAACTATCTATTTTAACTTCAAGCAGCTCTTCAAGTGATTTACAAGAAGTCAGGACTACCAAGATAACTGAAAAATTTTCTCCTAACAGACAACCTCGTTTTGTGTGAGCATTCATTTTCAAATTTATCATGTACTGTATATAAGAGATTAATCACATTAAGCACATTGTATATATTACTCAAAACATGGACAAAAATGAAGTTATTTAAATAAGAAGAATATACTCATCTAATCATACATTCTGTTATAGTTCAGCTTGCAATTTTTTTCATTTTAATAATTTTTAAAAAATTGCATTGCTTAGAACTTTCCATGATTCAGATTTGCTTGTTAACAGTGTGACGACTACATAGAGATATACAGGCATATTATAACAACATAATCAGTGCCTTATTTTCCTGTAAATGTTCCTCTTTGATACACTAGTCAACTTAGCTTGTATTTGTATCATTTGAAAACAGTATTATCAAAGAAAATTGCATTTCATCTGTATAATGTATAATATATCTGCTAATAGCACAAAGATTATAACTGTTAAATAATCATTTAGCAAAATTTGTGATACTGTTAAAAATTTGTGGTCCACATAATATGTACAAAAATACAGAATTAAAAAATATACTGTGTATATAAATACATATATATATTTACACAACCTACAAATATAATGCTCAGTTTTTGCTCTTAAATGTAGAAAATTTGTCAGGATAATGTATGACAAGATATTTTACCAAATCAAGGTAATTTATCAGTTTTTAATCATTTAATCACTGTAAAAATAATTTCTCTTTTAATATAAAAATTAATCACCACCAAAAATTTGTTGATTGACTATTATAAATAACTAAATAGTAACTTTTACTTAAAATTGATTTTTTTCTCTTTAGACTAAACAAAATTGAATAATTATACTGTATATCAATACATTGAGCAGTCTAAAATTATTCATAAAGTTATTCATAAAGTTATTAAGAAACAACAATGAAACTTTTTAGTTCATAATGTAATAAATTATCTTCAGTGTTAAATTAAAATTTTTATGATATTTATTTATTATAAAAATGAAATATTTCTTTTCTAATTAATTAATGTTCAATAATTTCAAATATAGGAAAAGCTGAACATATTATTTTTTAATAAATTTTAAATCTGAAGAAACATACATACATAAACTGAAATTTATAAATTAGTTTGGAAATTTCCAAAGTTGTTGCATTATGGATGAAGATTAACTTCCTATAGCATCCATTTCAAATAGGTATGCTTAGTGAAGTAAAGGATACACTCTTATTGCTAATAGATCAATCGCTATTAACATATCATTCAATTGTAGCTGTGTATCTTTTGCTCCAATAAATATAATTTAATACCTATTTAGCTGCATCAAACTCAGATAAAGATTACCTTCTGATGGTTAGGAAAGCTGTTCATTAATATTGTTCCATATTTCATACTAATAACTGGCTAACAATGAAATATTTAAAAAAAAAAAACAAAAACAAGACAGTTTTTAATCCATAATAATTTAAGTGTCATTTTATAAAAAGGTTTATTGACTTCAATATTCACAAATTGGTTTTTAATACAAATATGAAGTGGAATGAGCAAAAAATTATCGAAAATACAGTCTGTATTTCGAGTTGATACATGCATCATTGGTTAAAAACATTTGCAACAACAATATAATTTTCTTTCTTTTTTTTTTCTTTTTGTGAGATGCTGTTTTTATCAAAATTTGACATCCAATATTTTTTCGAATACTCATTTTTGACACAATATTTCTTTCTTGTACAAAAGAATAACAACCTGAGGGGTCAACAAATAAATCTGCATTAATACCAAAGGATATCACAGTGTTTTATTATTATTAGTTTTGTCTTCACTTTTTTATAATTTTTTTAGTTTAAAAAGATATGGAAGATTTTGGGAATTTTTCATTTTTTCCAAAGATATGATTTTGGTATCAATGTATAAGGCCTCTCTTGAACATTTCCTAAACATCCCCAAGTTTCATAAATATTCTACTATGTCACATTTAATAGATGGTTGAGACAAGTGCCTAGATGATCGATAAGGTTTTCTAACAGTATGAGGTACATAATGTCTTTCTTGTATAACAGATACTCTAGATGTGGTAGTATGTGGTAATTCAGCACTGTGTCTTCGTATAGTCTCTGGAGGAACTAACCTAGAATATCTGTTTTCTGAAAATAAATCATTTTGCATTCAGTGATATTGATTCAAATAGAAAATTTTGATTTCTAGTTACGAAATCTGTTATGATTATGATCTAGATACCTTCTACTTCGCCATTCGTTTTGCTCATTCTTGAATCGTCGCTATCATCATGAGCTCTTGGAGTAGGAGGAGATTCACTGCTACTAGATGCATCTGCATATTTTGCTATCAAACTGAATTCTTCCAGAAGAGAACGAGGTCTAAGCGATATTTTGTTAGATGGCATGTCTGCAGGAGAATGATTTAATTCGGGACAGGATTTCTCTGCCCTGACTGTTGGTTCCTCATCCACTTCGAGTATAGGAAAACGTACCGAATGAGCAGAAATTTTCCTATTAAATAAATTCGATAAATTTTATCCTTAAAGAAAACTGGAGAAGAAAAAAAATTGAGAACATTTTTTACCTTTTTTGATATTCTGGTTTTATTTCCAGAAACTGCATCTCGGTCGAAAGATAAGAACTCTTCGATATCTCTTCAGAATATGTCTCTGCTATAAATACACATAAATTGCTGTTTTTATAAAAATAAATTGGTTGTTTATCTATACTTTTTTTATTGTTAAGTACCTACTCGCACCATAAGAAATGATTACATCTTCACAAGGGGATGAAGAGTCTTCCATAATCGGTGAAGAGATTTGAATACCCTGACTTATGACGATCAGAGGTTCTTCCAGTTCTTTTAATTTCGCCATAATTTTTTGGAGTCTCAATGTGGTCTGAGTGAAGAAGAAAAGTTTTAGATAACGATCTACAAAATATTCTTATAACGGAAATATTTAATACCTCTTCTAATTTTTTTCTATATTTTCGATTGTCATCTTGCAATAACTTCAATCTACAATGAATAGTTTCGTCCTGAGAACTTCTTCGAGATTTTTTTAAAGGCTTTAAAGTAGCTCTCAGTCTAGTATGACTGGCATGAGGGTTTCGCCACAGTTCAAACAACTGTAAATGTTTTGGATATCTTAATAATATAATTTTTTTTTTACTTCTACAAACTACAGAAGTTGTTTTTAGTAAAATAAAGAACATAGGCTCACCAGTCTCACCTTGGG
>WUQG02045808.1:0-10484 GCA_011317285.2 Androctonus mauritanicus
CGAATAATTTGATTTATAGAAATTCGACTTAAAGAGATGAATACAAATGTATATTATTGGAAGGCCATTCGGAAAACTAGAACTGTTTCGACTTATCGAAAATTCAAGTAATAGAGGTTCAAGTTATCGAGGTTCAACTGTATATACAAGCATAAAAATAGGTAGAATAACTATTTAATTCACAAATAAGTACAAAACTGTAGTACTTTTGATTTTACAAAGTCAAAAGTATTATAATTTTGTACTTATTTGTGAATTAAACAATTATTCTAACTTATGGTTCATTCTATCATTTTTCTTAAATAATAATAATAAATTATGTGAATTTGTGTTATAGTTATGTCACAAGAATCAAATGGTCCAGATTTTCCAATATCAGTTCATATTGAATTAAGGTCACTCACTTGTGATTTATTTTATATCAATAGTTATATCAATGGTAAGTATATTATCAAAAAAGGAAAAATCTATTACATATTTTCATACCTACTGCAATATAATTTCCACAATATGAAATACAAGCTGATGATTCAATTCGACCATTTAAAACAATTTCCCATATTTTATTACCATTTTTAACATCAATTGCAACAAACTGACCAGAATGAGATCCAATAAATGCTGTAATATTTTCCCTAAAAAGTATGATTATTTTAATATTCAGTTACAAATATAATAGTAATAAATTTCAAAATCATAAGATATTACCTTGCACATTTTAAAACAAGAGGTGATGCATCAATACATTTTTCTAGATCATAATTCCAAATGATTTTCAAATTAATAGAATCAAAATATTTTCTATTTAACACACTGAATATATATGAACACATCGAACAAAAACACCTGATCATGTTTCCACGTTTACTAAAAATGCAAAGACATAATCTTGATTTATTCTGAGTGTGCATTTTTAAATTTTCTTTGGGAATATTTTTATCTTCTAAATCTTGAATTTTTCCAGAAGAATTAATAATTTTTGCTTTTTTAACTAATTTTAAATCAGATGTATCATTTATTTGCAAAGGTCTCTTTACTTTACAAATATCATCATCATTTAAATTACAGTTAAACTCAATCAGATAATTTAAAACATCTTGTAATGTACAGTTAAGTAATTTTTCAATAAGTAATGGGTAATCATGTCCAATACTCAATTCTATTTCTTTTGATAATTGTACAGCTCCTATTGAATCACCACCATCATAAATGAATTGATGACTACTGTTATCATTAAAACAAGTAATTCCTGTATATTTCTGAAAGAGTTATTCAAAAAATTAAGAGAGATAATCTCATAAAATTATTATATTTAATAATAATTTAACTGAATAAGTAAACATTAAATTTTCAAAATAGAAAGAGAATTCATTACTTTCTAATATTTATCTGAATGATATAAAAAATTTTCTAAGAAAAATATAATCTTATATATATATATTTTATGTAAATGATTTTACAGATATGAAAATGAATTTTGTATATTATTATATTTTTAATCTTTTCTTCTTGTTTTCTTTATGGTTATGTATGCATCATAATATAAAAAATGATATGGTTTATTAATATTTAGCAATGAATCAAATTAACACATTAGCAGACAGTAAGTAAAAATTAAGAAAATAACTAGGTCATTCCATATCAAGTTGCTTAATTTGAAGAACTTCAAGATTCAAAACTGGAAAACCATTATTCTTGCAGTTAAAAATTTCTTTCCAATGGTAGAGAAAAAATTAAATTCAAGCTGTCAAACACTGAGATATTTGATCTCAATCATTAATCAAATTTGATCAATAACTTTATGATCTTTGATAACAAAATTTTTTGATTTAGCATAAAAAATCTAAACAAACTTACAAATATTCAAAGTGCTAAATATTATGGTTATGCAACAATTGTATTTAAAACTTTGAAAATTATTTGTGATTGAATGTGTTATACAGGCAATGTGAACAAGAAAAGCCCTAGTGCTTCAACTACACCATTTCTTGAACTGAAATTTTATAGTTTCCTCTGAAACCTGTATGCATATTCAGATCAAGTTTCAGAAAAACTGAAGTGAGTCAAGCAGGGATCCCTAGGTCACTTGACATGGAATGATTCTAACTCTCATTTATTTTTATTATTATGTAATTTTAGAATATAAATTAAAGTTTTATATATGAAGTAAATATCTGTGTATTAATCACAATATTTAATTAAAATAATTATATCTATCATGTCAATAAAAGAATCTGAAATGAGATGCAATATAACATGATAACCACTCACACAGGGAATGTGCATTTTATTATATTTATTTTATTGACTGTTTATACACAGTAAATAAAAAATTTGGCATAACAATATTTTTAAAATTTTTATTATATTTTCTAAATTATACCAATATGAAATTATTGCTCTTCTAGGCTATTTTGTGACCTAACTGAAAAGAAATAAAAAATATCTTATATAAATATTAAAGAATTTTTATTCTTCACTATTATTGACAGATAAATAAATAAGTTTTAATACAGATGAATTATTGCTTGAACAAAACCAAAAATGAAAGTTATTTATATAAAGATTCAAAAAAGGATGCTTTCTGTATTTCCTATCAATAGGTCACAGATTTAAACCCATTGAAATATATTGAGCAATCACAGAATTAAAAGATTTTATCATTGTCATAAGTACAAGAGTTTGTAAGTTGAGGACTAGCTTAATTAGTGCTTGTAGTTTTATTTCATAAGATTTGTAGCTATTAGATATTTCTTATGAAACAGAATCAAAATATTAATTACTATGATGAGTGAAAATGCTTTCAGTTATATTGATAAAACATCATCTCATAGACCACTTTTCTTTATTGGCTCAATTTATATAATGCTATTAATTGCTATTGTTTTCTTTTGATATTGAAATTTGTATCTTTCATCATTATCATCTTTTTAATTCCTTCATCATCTTTAATTTCAAATGCAATTTCTCTCATGCTTTTCATGGATTTCTCATGCTCTATTCTCAATAGCCAGATTCTATCATTGTGATTTATTATCTTTCGAATTCCATTTTATTTGAAATTTTTTTTTAAATCTAATTCTGAAAACCATTTAACACTTCGAAACCCAAAACAGTATGGATCTGTTTATAATTGTATAGGAGGATTTTTTTTTATATACAGTATAAAATATGGTATGTTATTTTATATATTAAAAAAAATTGGTATGTAACCATACATGGTATAAAATATGGTCTTCTTTTTTATTAATAAAATATATTTCTCACCATATTTCCTTTTGTAATAATAATTACAATAATAAATAAATACAGTTTGTATTTATCAAATATATATATTGAATATATATTGTTTTAAATCATCTTATATAGTAAATAAATAATTTTATTAAAATATATACCTACTTTCCATAAATTCTTTAATTCATGGCAGATATTAAATGTATCTGTTTTATTCATTTTCTTTTGATGTTTTGAATAATTTATTAAAGCTTTATAATCTAATTTTCCTAAAATAAATATATATTCATTTTAGTTAATTATGAATTAAAAATCATAATTTACTTATTAAAAATAAAATCACAGAATTTTCATACAATTTTAAAATAATATAGTGAAATCTACATAATGATCAAAGAAATAATTTCAAATTATAGAATATACAAACACTTTGCTCTTAATTTAACTATATATCAGAAAACAAGCTGATAATGCATAACTGATTAATTGCATTATCAGCCAATATCAATTAATTGATCGATTATTAAATACAGTTAAATGCGCAGTAGCCACTTTTTAAGGGTCTCTCTCACACCAACAACACAGCATCATTACGTTATGCTTTTAATTTATGTACATATATTTATACATAATAAAAGTATTTATAAAATTAAGGTTATTTAAAAAACTATAAGTAGCAACACTCCTTGTAATTGTGAAAATTCTTAAAAAATTATACTTTTATTCATTAGCTAACATTTTCGGTATAATCAAACTATCATCAAGCTACACACATTTGAAAATAAGAATTTCAAACACCTAACAGCTTATAGTTCCATTCATAACAGATTGTTAACCATAGTAATGATCTGTTATGAATGGAACCGTAAGCTGTTAAGTGTTTGAAATTCTTATTTTCAAATATGTGTAACCGGATGATGGTATGATTGCACTGAAAATGTTAGCTAATGAATAAAAGTATAGTTTTTAAGAATTTTCACAACTATGAGAAGTGCTGTTACTTATAGTTTTTAAAGTGAGAAAGCAGTTAAACGAAAATTATGTAGTTATTTTAATTTATTTTTTCCATTTTTTTTGCATAAACACATAAAACTTAAAATATATATTCTGTGTACCAGAACAAATTAATTCTATTTACATTTAATTCAAGGGTAAAATTTTACTTTAACACAAAGTGATCCAGTGCAGTGCATCTATATGAGATTCTTGGATTATTGCTGAGAATTTCTGTATCACAGCACATCAGGCAGTGCAGTGTCGCCTATCTGATGCACTTATATAAATGCAGGTTGGAGTCAGTGGCGCGACATGCTCAATTGCTTCGGGTAAAATAAAATTTTACTTTATTCTGAAATGAGATTGATGTCGGTGTATGACATTATTGTTAGAATGATGTAGCTTCAGAAAATATCAAGCTAACAAGTAGTAATAAATTTTGATAATTTACATAAAAATATTTTCTTTTTATTGGTATTGAATAACTTTTTTTTTTTTTTTCTGAAAACATTTCATATTAAATTATCACAATAAAAATTCCATTAGAATAATATATCTATGTCACACAGCTCCCAAGAAACCATTCAAAGTTTTGTTTTCTCTATAATTGAGTTGAGTTAACATATTCAAATCTTTGATCATATTTTAAAATGAGTGGATCATCTTAACAATGATGTCATACATTGTTAGGATGGTGTATGCAATGTGATTTCTAAATTTTAAGCATGCAATATTGAAGTTTTGATTTCGCTTATAATGAACTTTTTCGATAGACTAGTTATTTTTCAGTTACAATTTAAGGATTTTAAACTTTGAATATTAAATTTTTAATTTTTTTAATATGTTAAAATAAAAAAATAGCTTTTAATGGGTTAAAAAAGAAATAACTCTTTAAAAGGATAAACTAAAAGGAATTTAATAGATTAAAATATATAAAAGGAATAATTTGAATTTAAAAATTTTTTGTTAATTTTCATTTTTTCATGTAAGTAATAAATATATAACAGAAATCTATGATTTTTGATTACTAGCTTTATACCCAACAACAATATCAAAATATAAAAATTGCCAATTATCAAAGCCAATTAATTGGCCAAATGGCCAATACCAATTAATCAGGAAAATGGCCGATATGACTGATTACCAATTATTTGCCAATTAATTGTTGCAACCCTAGCTATAGCTTAGAAAAAGAAAGTGTATTTGGAAATGTTAAATGGAAATGTGAGTTCATATAATGCAATGTGAGTGTTAGGTGTAAGTAATATAAGAAAGATTTTACAAAGATAATAAAAAAGAGTAAAGAAAAGGTGGTGAGAGAGAGAAAAATCTGAAGAATAATTTTAAAGAGAATAATAGAATATTTTGAAAGAGAAATTTGAGAAGAGAATAAGATATAGTTACATCTGGTATGAAAGATGATGGTAGTAGAATGCTGTGGAATGAATCGCTGATGGATGATAGATGGAGAGAGTATTTTCATGAGTTTTAAAAACCTATCGAAGAAAGGGACAAGAATGAAAATGAAGAGATCAGGATTAAAATAATGAATGAATATGAGCATAACAAACAAATTAATGAAGAAGAGATTATGAGTGGAATTGGCAGATTGAAGTGTGGCAAGAATCTTGGCATAGATGAGATCGCAACTGAGATATTTGTGTGATGGGAAGTCTATGGGTGTGATCACTAAAAATCTGGAAAAAAGTTTGAAATGCATGGTTTTAAGAAAATTTATTAAACAAAATATGTGTTGTATATAAAGATTAACTATTTACAAAATGAGTCTGGTCCATAATCAGCAGCTATGCAAATTTTTGTCTTCACTCTAGTCATAAGATTCCTGAACATGGAAGATTGGGTTTGGCAGATCTTCTGCTTAATCCTTTTCTTTAGCTCTGCAACATCATCAGTCCCAACAACTTTCATACGCTTTTTTGTTTCAGGTAGTGCTAGTAGCTTTTCGATAAAATGTAAGTATGGCACATTTGGGACATTTTCCTCTCTCAAAATATACTTAATATCCAAGATGTCAAATGTGATGAGAACTGGTGAGATTGGGTCAAAAGATGTATTTATCATCTGATCTAAGGTGTTTCTTGAGGAATAGGAACAGTCTTGTCTTTATATACTCTTTTATGTACATTTTTGTATCAATAGATTTGCTGAAGGACGAATCAATGACCTGCATCTTTCTTTTTCCAAAATCATCTTCAGGAAATTGGTAAAGCATTTGTATTTGACTGATGGATGTTGACATCTCATCACAAGCCTGATGAGATGTCAACATCAGGCTTGTGATAATAACTCTTATTTCCAGCACAATCACTTCCATCAACTGTGAAATGTGTTTCATCATCCATCACAACTGAACAACCAAATTTTGCCTTGAAAATGCTTCTATGGAACTTGTTCAATTTTACCCTTTGTTGAATTATTTGCATTTCAGAATATTTGGGTACCAAGATACATTTTTTTTTTTCTGTTGAATATCCTTTTAATTCAAGATTTAGTTCACATAGGATTGGCTAATGTTGAATTTTCTTGCCAACTTTTGTTGGATTAAACCAAATATTCCAGCAATCAATTCTTTAAGATGAACCTTCTTTGCTTCAGTCATCTTTTTAGACTTTTGACTAGAACCAGCCCTTCTTTCCAGGTTTTTTCATTTTCAATCCTTCCAATTATACTATAAACTGTACTTTTTGATATCTCCATCTTCACGAAATGATCAAGTGAAACATTTTTCACAATCTCTATTTTCCAAGTAAAATGAGCCATGACTTTTTTATTACTACTTTCATTTAACATCTCGATCTTTGGAATAATGAACTATTTGTTTATTTTGGTTGCAATGGAGGCACATTTAGAATATATTAAACATAAGCATATCTAATTTTTTCAATTGTATTAATTTTTGTTTATTTCTAAGGAAGGATAAAATTGTCCTGATTTTTAATGATCACACCCATATTGTGAATTAGATGTGATACTCGTATAAACTATGTTGGGTGAAAGCTGTAATTCCAAGTAATTGGACTAAATCTGTGATTGTCCTCAACTGCAAGGAGAAGGGTGAGAGAGGTGAATGCATGAATTATAGGAGTATAAGTTTACTGAGTGTAGCTGGGAAAGTATTTGATAATATTATGATTGAGAGAGTTGAAGAGAGTGACTGATGAGAGAGAGTGGGATATGCAACATGATTTCAGGAATGGAAGAGGGTATGTAGATCAAATTTTTTTCAATATGTGTGATTGTGGAGAAGTATCTCCATGTGAAGAAGAAAGTATTCTATGTTTTTGTAGATTTTGAGAAGACTTATAATAGAGTGAATAGAAGTAATCTGTGGAAGGTGCTGAGAGAATATGGTGTAAATGAATAGTTGCTTGGGCAGTGAAAGAGATGTATGCTAATAATTGTGCAAGTATGAGAATAAATGAAAGCATATTAAAGTGATTTAACAATTGAGAAAGGAGGTGAGACAAGGGTAGATAATGTCCCCATAACTAAAAAATCAGTTTAATGTATAAATGGATACATGTGTGAGGGGAAACTGCTGTGACTTGAAGTGGATGATGAATGTATGTGCTGTCTGCTATATACTTTTGACACTGCTATCTTTGAGAGTGAACAAAGTTTGAAGATGCTTGTTACACAATTTAATGAAGCATATCAGAAGAAACAAATGAGAATAAATGCAGAAAAGATGAAAGTATTTATGTTTGAGAGGGATGAAGAATGTATGAGACTGAATTGAATGGAATGAATCTGGAGCAGATGAATGAGTTTGTATACTTAGGATTATGTTTGAGAGAGAGGGCTGTATTTGGTAGTGAGATTATGAGAAGATCGACCATTTCCTCTTCTCATAATCTCAATCCAGCATTGGATTGAGTTGTGGATATGCTTGGAAAGCATGCTAGATATGAGAATCTGTGAAACAATACTAAGAATGCTGTATATTAGTGTGTGCTGATCTCAACATTGAAGGTATGGAAGTGAAACCTTGATATGGACTGAAAGGCTTAGAAAATATTTGGATGCAGTGAAGATGAGATACTTGAGAGGTATAGCTGGAGTGACATAATAGGGTTGTGTTTTGAATGACAAAATACAAAAGCAGTATGGAGAGAAAAGGAGTGTGATAGGTGCAATATGTAAGTCAAGTTTGAGATGGTTGGCCATGTGGAGGAAATGAATGAATGAACAGTTAACAAAGTAAGTATATGATGGATGTGTAGGGGGTAAATGTTGAAGAGGAGGCCAAGAAAGAGTGGAGAGAACAAGTTGATGAGTAACTGAGGATATATGGATTTCAGAATTTGTATGAGATACATGTATATGAAGAAAAGAATAACTGTAGAGGAAGTGGTATATTATATAGAGATAGGCATGTGGTGCCATCTGATTGGTGATATTTGAATGTTTTCTCTCCCTCTTCTTCCTTCTTTGAATTACTGCTCACCCTGTTACAAGAATATAGATATGTTGTTGCTGTTTCTATTGCTTCATATTAGCTATTGATGAATTTTTTGTAATCTAGCACAAAATGAGCAGACCTTATACTCTCTTAAAAAGTTTTTTTTTTTATTAAGCTTAAGTAGTGCTTTCGGTTATACAGCCATCATCAGCTCAAATGAATTTAACATTCTAGAACAATAACGTTACATTCTAAATGCTAAAATAGTATAGGTTTAAATTTAAAACAAACATAGAGTTAAATAAAATAAGATAATATTTAAAATAATACTAAGAAAAAAGCTCAGGGAGAACTCAAGCTATCCAAGTTTTTGATATTATTTATTTATTCATTGCACTTCAAATCACCAATCAATCTTATTATGACCATAACAAACAGTTTGTTATTTACTTTTTGTTTCATAATACAAAGATCACTTGGTCAAAACTGCACTAAATACAATGTTCATAAAAAAAAAGTATGTAAAAAGAATTTGTAAAACACAAACAAGACAAGCTAGTAATAACCAATAACATCCAAAATATTATACAGAAAGATAAAACCAATAAAACAAGTAACACAGCAGCAAAGATTCTGTCAAAAGACATAATTGTAAAAAGTTAATTCATAAAAACGGCATAAAATGCAATAACTCTTGTAAAAATAAATAAAAATATAGCAAGTGTAGTTCTTTGATGAGGCCAAAACACATTAAAAGAAACCTATATAAAGAAGCTTTATCAGATTAAAAAAAGGGCCAGAATAATTAAAATTCTTTCCAATAAGGTTTTAAATGATTAAAAACAGAATGATTAAGATGTCATAAATGATTGACAGTAAAATAAGAATATTTGACTAAAATGTTTCATATTAAGTGCATAAATGCAAAGATTACAAATTTGGTGGCCTTTACCATTAAAAAATACTGATAAGTGTAAATAAGGCATTCCACTATACTCTAAACAGTCTTGTTAGGACAATTTTCTTTCCCTTTTTTTATAGTAGTTTGATTTCCAATGCTAGACAACTGATTTGATATCATGAAGTTATGGAATTCATTACAAATGCAATTATGATTGTCCCATGATTGTTGTCATAATTAAAACAATAACTGCTTAATAAAAAACAATAATAATCACTACAATAAATGAAAAGGATTGGCATCATTATACAATCTCTTCTTTTTCAACATTTGTATGTCATAGAATAATTTTCCATTGTTAAATAAATATTGTTTTCCAATTTAAAAAGATTAAAGATTGAAGCTTGAGCTTATTTGAAAAAAAA
Organism: Androctonus mauritanicus; assembly: GCA_011317285.2. Lineage (NCBI taxonomy): Eukaryota > Metazoa > Arthropoda > Arachnida > Scorpiones > Buthidae > Androctonus > Androctonus mauritanicus. Next base: position 9,983 of record WUQG02045808.1, read on the forward strand.
AGCTTAAGCTTCAGTTCATCTATTTATTTATGAGAAAATTTGAGCTTTTTGGATTGATTTGACTCTGACCAGCAATCTCTTATTAAATATACTATAAGTATACCCCACTATAACATACTAATTGGGATAGGAAATCCTGAGCATTAAATGAAAGTATATTGTTCTTATTATATTTTATGTGTTTAAGTAGCAACATCAAATTGTCATTCTTGTTTTGGTGGACAACATAAAATTTACTTACATAAATATACAGTCTAACAAACTAATTATTTCAACTTGCTTACTATCAAAGTCAGTCTATACAGCACTTTTAGCAAGTATAAACATTTTAATTTGCAAAACGTTTTCGGACCTACTAAGAGTCCCTCGTCAGTATACTATATGACTGAAGAACTTAACAGCTTAAGATACAAGAAAAGAACAATCAATTGTTCTTTTCTTGTATCTTAAGCTGTTAAGTTCTTCAGTCGTATAGTATACTGACGAGGGACTCTTAGTAGGT
>WUQG02045819.1:0-10484 GCA_011317285.2 Androctonus mauritanicus
CTCCACAATCCGGCTGACCCCTCCGCAGAGGTGGGCAGCCTGTGGAAGGGCTTGTTTCGCCCCGTCACATAGTATTCTTCCAGAATGGAAAGTGGCGTCATCTGTTGACAAAAAAGGTCTGTAGGCAGAATCGCAAGTTATTGAGCATCCAGCGAACATAATTTGGAACTACGCGTTGCATTCTTCGAAAAAATACGTGCCTATGAAACTATCCTTCCAGATACCACAGACCCCTGCTATCTTCCAGCATCGTACAAATGGGAGTTCTCCTGAGACCAGTAGCATAGATTCTATTTATTGATTTTCCCGTTCATACGAATATTAACCTCCTCAGAAAATAGCTCGCAGGAGAGGAAGGATACCTCTTCATCCATTTTGTCCAAGAATCAAAAAACATTTCCATACTGGGGAGCAGGATCATCTGATGCAGAAGTTACAGCTTGAATGGATGGAATTTTTCGTTCTTTAGGCTTCTTTTGCACTGTCAACTACAATGATCAAAGCCTCAGTCTCTATCGCTTCGTCAAGGTCGCTTATATGTTCACACTTGTTTCTGTTAGTCGTTCTGATCTTGACAAAGATTCAAGATTTAGTCGTTGACGTTCTACTTCGACCAATCAAGAAGCAGCATTTTTATAAAAATGGAAGAAATTTTGATTTCGGCCGTACGAGAGAGACCTTGGCAGTATGATTCTTCTCGTAAGAATTATTGAGATTTATTATAAAAAAACAATAGCTGGAAGGAGATTGCTTTTCAATTGCAATTCCTTAGAATAAAACTTTTTTCTTAATGTATGAAATAACGAATGTAAGCCTAAATTAATTAAAAGCTTATTAGATAGGGAAACACTTAAATTTTACATGAAATACAGATTATAAGCAATTAAATGTTCATAAAATTATTATTTTTCTACATAATAAATTTATTTCAATGCTCGATGTAAATTATCGTAGTCTTCTTCGAACAGATGTGAACAGCTACGCGATAAGTGAAAATAAGTAATCTTTGTCTTCGGTTGTTATCTTTAATCATTGTCGTTGGCAGTGTGAAAGGAGCCTTAGGATATCGTGAATGATGGACTGGACTACGTCAGTTCTAGGTTGGTTCACCGGATTGACTTTTTTGGACTGTATAGACTTTGATAAGAACCTGACAGTGCATGGCCATCCCGACTGGGGCAAATCCACAACAGAAACCATTTTCTTGAATCTCTCCAATCAATCTTCCACAGTAGTGGGGGAGATACTGGTTATCGTTGGGGATATTTTCGACTGAACTCACCGATAACCGTTTCATGTAACTTTCATGCCCATACAGAAGTATAATTTCCACACATTTCTTCTACAGCTGCATCATTTAGTGCAAAAGAAAAAAAAATTTACTGACTTACAGTGCGAGATTTTTTGGACATCCTGTATGGTTTTAATACTAGACTAACTCGTCGCGTTTTCATTATATATAGTATATTATAGCCACTTTGATCTTAGTGATATCAAAATGGCCAGTTTTGATACGAAAAAATTAATAACAGCAATAGCATGTTTTTGATGTCTTAAAATAATCGATAGTATAATCGTACCGATAGATACGAGCTTTCCATCTGGAAGATCTGGAATCGAATGCCGGTTCCCCACGACTCCAAACCCGACATCGATCTTTGCTTTCAATTTCTAACAACCAAATTGTGTAAGCATCTCTCAGTGAATTCTAAAATGAAGTTGCGCTTGATAATTGGATGAAAATCTGCATAAAACACATTCTAAAATATTTGCTATAAACAAATCCAGAAACTGCTAATTTACATTTTAAGTAAATTCGATAAGAAAACAAATGCAAATATAATTTCAAAATTAATACAAATTTTGATTTACCTTCATATAATCTTCCCCATCCAGCTACAGTTGCAAATTCGCCTATGTACGTAGAATTTCCTGTTGGCACACAGATTGGAAGTATATTCTGTTGAAAAGGCACTGGTTCATAGAATCTTAATAAAGCTAAATCATATTCGAAAGTCCTCCTATCAAACTTTGGATGGGAAGCAATTAACTGAACTCTTCTCTCTAAATATGGTAAAATTTCGTCTTCGGTACTCAAATCGTATTCTCCCAGTCTCAAAAGTATATCTGTCGTAGGAACGCTACATTTCAAAGAGTTTGGAATGTTTTAACTAGAAAATTTGATGACTTATATATGGATTACCATTACCTTTCAACACAATGAGCAGCAGTAATAGCCCAAAATTCATTTAGAAGCGCGGCACCGCATTTGTGTAGAAACGTATTCTTCTTCCATTGACGAAGAGATATCTAAAACGTTTTATAAGCGATATATTCTATAAATTACGAAATCAAACATCGCAATATGAAAATTTTCAAAATAAAACTAGTACAAATTCACCACTTTATAAAACATTTTTACTTACTACCCAAGGCCATTCTCCAAATACTGAAGTAGATCCTCCAACGATCCGACCTTGAGGTGCTCTTATTGGATTTGGTCTTCCACAAACTACGAAAATATTTTACATAAGACACTTTCAATCATAGTTGTTAATTTTTGATGTTAAGAAGTTTAGTAGTTTTTTCAAAAATACCAACACCAGTTTTAATTTCAGACAGATTTCGCAGAATCGTTATGATCCAGAATTTCGATAAATTATAAATTCAAAATGATTAATCATTTTTAAACAAAATATTGTAATAAAAAATTTTTTCAAAAGAAATATTTTAATATGAAATCCAATTTCAGTTGAAATTTCTCAATGCAAAAGGAAACCGCCAATTAAAATTTTTAAACGAAAATTTAGCCAATGCATGAAAGAATCGCTATTATCGTTTGAAATATATTGCAAAAAGTTCATTATTAAAAATTTGCGAATATTCATATTACTCGAAAATCCGCTAAGTCCTGAAATATGACTAGTACAATAATCATCATAAAATTCTGAAACTTAAGTGTTTCCCGCGTAATTTTATTAATTCACAAGTTTAATGATGGGAATACAAACCTTTTCTAAAGTCTGTCTGATATCCTCCGTTAGAAATTGGAGTAGTCGTATTAGTTTCGGAGTCATTTGCGTGAGTTGTGTTACTGGACGTTATCAAACTGGTATAATCTTCAGTGAAGCGATCGCTCTCTATGTCATTATCTACATCAGTTGTCTGTGTATAATTTCTAAGTATAGTCTCCTCTTCAGTGGTATTTACATCCAGATAATTCGGCGTTGTTCCATTATATGTAGTATAGTTAAAATTATCTTGTACAAATGTTTCCTGTTCTGCAGTTGTTATAGTAGCATTGAATTCGTCCCGGCTAATGGTGGTAAATATGGTTTCTGATATCGTACTATCGGTAGATAATGTAACATTTTCCGTAGAGTTAACAATAGTAGAATTGTAAGTAACAGTAAATGCAGATTCGGTAGTACTAATTGTTTCTACCATAGTTCTTACGGTGTTTATCTGAGTTGTAGTTTCATCGGATTTAGTCGTAATCGTCGATTTCGAAGTTATTGTATCTTCCGATTTAGTTGGATTAGGGACAATCACTGGTGTTCTAGAAGTTAAATCGGATTTTGTTGGATTAGTAGACAGTGTTGGCCTTCTCGTACTTTCGTCAGGACGCCATGTAGTCAGCCCCGGAGGGAATTTCGTCGGTTTAAGGATCTTAGTAGTAGATTTTGTAACAATGGTAGTTTTAACCTGCGGCGTGGTGTATTTGACAGCTTCCTCGGCTTCCGTGTGATCGAGAACTGGCTTATGAGGATATATGTCATCCTCGGGGATGCTATTTTTCATGGTGGTGAAAGTAGGGAAAGGAGAATTAGCCGGTAACTTGCAACAACTGCCAAAGTAAAACCTATCCAGGCAGTAGGTTAGATGCGTACCATTAGCTCTGTGACAACTCCAAGCGAACATACAAATGCCTACTTCTTTCGTTTGATTATTTCTGCACGAAATAGGTTGAATTGAATCTTCGACTGAAAATAAATCGATTTAAAAAAATGTTAAAATTATACAAAATTGAAGTAAGATTAGTCAATTTTGTAAATTGCTAATGCCATCTGGAGACATTAATGCTAACTATTCAGCTTTTCTGATTTGTATATCTAGGACGCAAATTTTTTTTCAGAAAGATTGATTTTAGTTTGGATTGTTTGTATAAATAACGTACTATTATTTAATCATCTTAGCGTATTCTTTCTAGGTTATATATCAAAAATAAAGGTTTGTATATAATATACGAATATCGTGTTTGGAATATGATAATTTCAAAATGCAGTAATTGAAAATATTTTTAGCTATATTATTATTCTAACTTTTCATAAACTTTTAATTAAAGAATCTATTAGAATTTTCAGAGAACATACATCATCAATGCTGTAGACGTCGAGATTTTAAATTATATACCATAATGTATGCTAAATTTTATGTAAGTTTAAAATATCGTAATTTTCATGTTTTAAAAATTTAAGAAATAATAAAATCTTCACCTTTTGTTGATATGCCGTTAGAAACTTAATATAAGAAATTTTTATTCTGCGAACAAATATTGATAAATCAATCTCACATCAAATTTGAGATGTTTAAATATTACCCTAGAGAAAATTCCATACTTTAATTTCAGTGATATTTAGGGCTGTAGGCTATAACTGGATTTTTGCATGCAATAGAAAATATATTCAGGATGAGAATATTTTAAAACTTTCAATTAAAAAAAATTGGGTATAGGTTAAAATCTTTTATACAAGAAAGTAAGAATCTGAGGTTTGTTTTATGAATAAAGTTGAGTTCATCATCAAGACGGAAAATTTCTTTAAATTATAAATGAGGAGTCTTGAATTTTTCAATTAAAATATTTAATATCACGAGCAATCAAAGTTTTTGCAGAAATTCTAAGAATTTTTTATTGCAAAAGCAAATTTCTCAATGCATAATAAACACGTACCTTATGTCAACCTCTTCTTAGAATAATTAGTACAATACACATATAACACGTATATAATTATGTGACCTGAAAACACATTCCTCACCATTTGCATTTTTTAAATTGTTTTTCGTATTGTAAATGCATTTAATTATCTGGTTTCTTAGAAAACAAAAGAATTGTACTACTGGCAATCGAATCAATGTAGAGCATCTTGTAAAAATCGGCAACGCGGAAGTTACCGAAGTTGAACTTGACCCGGTCATTCACCTTGAACCCAACTTCCTAGTCATATCCCCAGCCAGATTACAAAACTTCTATTTTTAGACCCAACTATGTCTGTTAGAAGGTCAGGCTCTATATAATCAATATCAGAACAATAAAAAGCTGCTAACTCATTAACGTTTAGCACATTGACATATATTGTCGTACGTTTGCTTTCTCTAGAACACTTCCATGCATATTCATTATAATACTTGGTAATATACGAGCAGAGATCATAGTTGCCAAACACAGGCCGACAATTTATCCTTAAGTGAAAGACACGCTTACACAATAGGTCAAAAGTGTTGTGTGAACACCTGTTGCATTGCAGAATTCGTTTTAAGTGCATTTTTTAATGTCAATATTTGAAAAAAATAAGATTTTCTACAATGCAATTATTCAATTTTAAACATTGCACACAAAGAAATTGTATGAAGTACTCGAGAAATACTATCTGCACCAAAAGATATGGAGAGGTTAGGGAGTAACAAATAGTTACTATTGCAGTAGAAACAGGTAGCAATTGCTAGTGCAACCGGTTATCGGTGGAGGGAGTCAAATATCCGTGAAACAGATATCTGAGAACACGATTCTTTTACGAACTATTTATTTCCACTCTTGCTTTTTTTTACTGAGTACTGTGATGTCTCGCCAGCTCATCTATTAATTATAAAAGTGAAAATGCATATATTATACATATTATATATATCTAAAAAATTCTAAACAATAGCGAATAGTACAACGCGCTTTAGTTTTTTTAATTAACTGCATATTTTCTCGTGAGAAATTTTATATTGACAAAATATAATAGAGACATCAGATGAGAAACAAGTTTCTTTCGCAACTCAAGTATTTTAATCAATCAAGAAACTGACTTATACATACTGTAATTCCTTTGATAGTGTGTGCATAAAATTTTAAAAAACTTAAATTTCTAGTGTCAAGTTCAGAAATTTTTTTGAATATGCATACTGTATTTTAAAATAATTATTTGAAATGAATAATTATTTTCATGCAATTTAAATAAAGTGAAAATATATTATTATGCTAACTTTTCACATCTTTGTTTTTTGAAAACTCATTTCTGCAGCTGATATGAAGTTTCAAAAATTTTAGTCCAAATTTTCTCGTGCTAACTTGTTAAAGATCTATGATAAATTATACTAATCGATAAAAAATTGTATCTTAATAGAAAATTGCTCAAATGCATATAATTTGTTTATGAAATTAAAGTCCTTTTTTGAAAATTTTTGTACTTGATTCAACTATTGTTTCAGTTCTAATGAGGCCAAATAAGGGATAATAATGCTTCACTTATACGATGAGAAAGTCACGACCTTTAGTCTTTCCTGCGGTTCAGTATTACTGTTTTACGCGATAAATTTTAATAAAATTACAAATTTTATTAAGTCGATTCAAATGTGATACCGTATAATGAACAGATGTCTACAAAACTAATTAGGATTAAATTTGTATGCAAGATATAATCGGAGTTTGTAACAATAGTTCATTCTTGTGAACACAGATTTGATTACTTTCACATTATTAGACGAGAAAGGCAATAAACTTGAATGCTAAAATTATTTTGTATATATTCTAATGACATCATCATCTGAAAGATTATCTGGTGTTAAAACTTGCGAATTCCCTCAATTACCATATTTTTTTTTTTTTTTTTCCAGATTTCTACCGAATAATTCAACTCTCAAAAATTCAGTTTATCATGATATCTCAATAACGATCGAAAATTCATTTCTCAATTTAAATTGCAAGATTGGAATACTTTTTAAGATTTCGATATGCCATACAAATGTTTTCACTTAAATTGTAATACATAACTGATAAATTATTTCGAAAATATTGGAAAAATTCCAGATTATTCTAATTTGGAGAGACTCGTTTAATAATCTAAAAGAAAATAAAGCATCATAAATGAGACCATTGCAAGTGCCAATGAATAGGGTTCGTGACAAGTCACACTTAATGTTCACACGCTAAACAACCAGATTAGATTTATGGAATGTAACCTAAAGAAATATTTTATGATAATGTGAGGTATCGAAAAAACTTAAATCTGTATATTACCCACGTTGCATTTTTTAAATAAACTATGATGCATATAAAGTATAATCTGTGGAATGAATAAATACATTGAGTATCTCTAAGCCGTTTCAACGATGAGAATGTTCAATTTTTCCACGTTTGTCACACGCCAAGTCTCTCTGTTCCTGGGTCATGAAAAATTTTTTTGTTTTTTCCCATAGATAAAAACATATTCATATACAAATATATATTATATAAAACACAGTACTTACGTTATCAAACGTTTCACAATTAAATCTTTATAAATAAACATTACTCACTAAGCCTGCTAAACTGTTCATATGTCCAAACAGCGACGATATAGGAGAAGAGCAAGAATATAGATCTAGTCATTTTCCACTATGAGCAGTCAGCAGTTGCATTAGCAACGGTCAGGAACAGTACTCCCCACTTTGGGGAACCGAGACCCATGTGTTGGCGAAGCCCGGGGCTTTGTGCATATGAACACGTGATTGCAGTGACGCCACTCGAAGGTCCGGTCGTCCAAACTCGACAAAGGCACCGATACCACTTTCGCTAATGCAAAAACCGTACTCAGTTGGCCTTGCCACGTCTAATGACGTTGTCTATGCCAAGAAGTTTTCAATTGATCCAATGATGGTACTGTCGGTATCTCGATGCTTTAACGATGACTAACCTTGAGCTTCCACCATTGTTTGTGTGAGTAATGTCTTAAAATCCCCTCTGGTAGGGGAAAGAAGTCAAGTGACGTTGGTGTGAATGACCTGTTCTAACCTTGAATGTGTCGACCGATTTGTTGTATAGTTGATTTCTTTCCTATATTTTTCCCATAGAACCACAACAACTTTTCTACTTGTTTTCTCTTCTGATTTTACTCCACGTCAGTGAGACGTTGACATTCGTTCACGTGATACCCTTAAGTTACGAATACGAGTATACGTCAAGGCCAAAAGTTGAAGATGGACTTGAGTGCTGCTGATTGGGGAGATTTACAGTAAATTGCATATAAAACAAATTCCACGTTATCTAAATTATCTCTAATCCTATACATTATTTTTGAAATATTTAAACTTTTAAAAATTCCATAATTTTTTAAATGTTTTTAATATATATTTTTATATACTATTTAACGTTATTTTCAGAACTTTTTCATTATTGAATAAATTACTTTAAGAGAACTCTAGTTGCCTAATGTAATTCTTCTTTATAGACAGACAACATTATTCCACAGACACTTTTTAATACTTGGCTTATTAACTTACATTAACAGGATATGTAAAATCAGGTGGTGATGGATCACAAAGGATTTCAATGGAATAGTGCTTATTATATACAGTGAATCCACAATCACAAACCCAGAGGATGCTCTTTCATCTATGCCAGATAAATGTTCTGGTTTCACCATTCCTCGCCATCATTAACATTAAAATAGATGATCGGGTAATTGATGAAACCAGCATCCTGTGTTTTGGTTTACCAAGAGCTGGCTTTGGTATGGGCAAGCGACACACTATTCAACTAGCCCACTCCTGGTATTATATTAAGAAAATAAATATGAAGTAAAGTTTTGGTGAATGCTAATGGATGAATTTTATATAAAAAGTTCTATTATACAACATTGATTTCAACAACATAGACAAAAAAAGTAAGGAAATTTTAACTGACTCCTGTCGGACTCTGGTTTGACCCGCTTTACCAAATTTATCCAAGTGGTTATATCGCCTCCAAACCAGCTCCTGGACAACCTTAGATTTCCACAATAATTGATAAATTTTAATGAGTCACTTCAATACAAATTTGCAGTAATTTCGTCATTTCTGTGAGCAGTTTATTGAAGCAATAAGAAAAAGCTGCTGGGAGTCCAAAGCAGTTGCTCGCACTGCAGGATTTATGATTCCATATATTTACATGTAGTTTTGGATTCCTTAATAAATATTTTTTAAAGCTTGAAAATGATGATTTCTTGATTCTCAGAAAAGAAAAACAAAAGATAAAAGTGGGAGTTCTTTAAAATAAGAAGTAAGGTGAACCAAGGTAATAATGATTCTGCAGTAATTGTGATCTGTGGATTTTATCTAATTGATATCACAATTGCCTTTTGGTGAACCTAATCTGGCATGTTTTTGGCAATTGTATTTTCAAAGACTAATAATGCAGCTATGTCAGAATAAATATCACAAGAATTGTGGAACGATACACGTATATACAATTCATAAGTAAATCTAATGAAGGTCAAATAAACTAAGGTTTTCACCAACTGTGAAAAACCATTATTTAAATAAATTGTAACAAAAGTAATAAATTCCTTACCTGACAAAGCAGAATTACTGGTCTTTTTGATTTATAAAATACAGTACTTACAAATTTAAGAACAAACAAACATATATTAAAGAAATTGATATATATATATATATCAATTAGGATAAATACCCTTTTAATAAAAATTTTTCAGAAGGAAGGGGAGAAAAATGTATTTTGAAAGCACTTTAACAACAAATTGAAAAATCACAAAATTCATTAAAAGAATTAATGGGGCAAATGTGATTTCAATTATGAATTCTTGAATATATAATTCAAGATATCATAATATTAAGTTCAAGTTTCAAATATACAAGTTAACTGATAAAAGTGAAAAACTATTATTTTCTATAACAATTTAAAACAACATTTTAACATTACCATATTACAGCATTTTAAATAAATTTGTTATCTTATTTTTTTATATTAAATTTAAAACCTAATCAAATTAAGATTCTGATATTAACAATTAAGATTTTGTATGCATTAATACGGCCTTCAATTCAATTCTTTAATACAAATTGCAAAATATTTATCTATATTTCAATTCAGAAACTTAAGATATCTTATTATTATTGAGACACTTCACTCATTATCACATCAATATCATTTTAAAAACAATACTCACAATTCTGAAGGATTAACAACAAAATCACTTTACCCCATTCTCTGAAGCAATACTAATCAAAGGATATTTTTATAACTCCATACAATTAAATAAATGAAGATGAGAATTGTTCACATGACATAATTATGTTCTTTGTATGTTCTTTGTCCATCATTATTATGACGATAAGTCTTGTTAGAAATGGTGATTACTTTTTGACCAACTATTGTCAAATATATATATTTTTAATGATCACAATTACCCCGGTTCACCTTAACTGTTTTCAGGCACCAGAGCCGCATATGGTAGACAGTATGGACA
>WUQG02045830.1:0-10484 GCA_011317285.2 Androctonus mauritanicus
ATATTTACGTCCATAAAGAAGGTGGAAGTAATAGATAATCCAAGTATAGCCGTTAGATTGTGGCTTCCTCATTGATTAAATGACACTGTATCAGCCGTAAAAATAACACCAACTCAAGAGGTTTTAGATAAATACAGAAAATACAGAAACACGGCCGCCACGGCGTTAAGCTTCTATATAAGACAACCGGGATGCTCTCATGGATCTTTCCTGCATGCCTGGGTAGCTAGATATATTTTATGTGGACAATGTTCCAGGTCTAAAATATTGTAGTGCTCCTCGGGCTAGGGGGAAGTAAAATTACTCAAGCCACTCCAATGTGCGTGGTCTGCTTCTTGGGGGCCCAGAATCCACTGTATTTCTCGGATGGTTGGAAATCAAGTTCGTGAAACTCAACTCTTTCGCTTGAGCTCAAAACTAGGCCCCTTAGCTCATCTCGGGTTTGTGGATCAGCCGATACTACTACAGTTAGTTCAGTGGCTTTAAAATACCGTGAAATACATACCAGTTACAAGCAGTTTTCCAGATACTGCTTGCAACTCTTTCTCTAGCATGCCCTTGAGATCTGGCTTCCCGTAGTATTCCCCACCTCGCCGTCCGATTTTTACTTTCTGTCCGTCCTTGCGGTCTTTTCCAGATCGGTTTAAAATATATAAAGAATAATGAATAGCCTATGCAAGGATTAGCAGAGCCTGGATTGTAATAGGTGATCCCAAGCTTCCTACCAGCGTCTTCAAGTCTTCGTCAAGAAGCCGATCCATCCAATCGCAGATCCAATCCTCGTGGCCTAATAAAGTCAGTTTAACTTCTGTGTATGACGTAGAAGATAACTTACATTCTTCATCAAGCTGCCATATCAATGAAATCCTCTGCTGATGGGTATTGTGTTCGCCTTTTTCTCTGATGCCCTTTGCTGATTGCTGGAACTCTAGAAGTTCCTTCACATAGGGTAGCTGTGCAGCAATACCAGCACCAGTAGCCATCATTGCAACTCCAGCGTAAGGCTTTGTATCAATGGGGTCACCATAGGGACCATCAATCAGGATGCGAACCTCATTGTAGCGAGATGTTGACAATGACCTCGTGAATCCGGACTCAACCTTTGCTAGCACGGACATAGTGACGGCCTTGCCATCAGGGCCGTTCTCCCACCAGGCTACACAGAATGGATGAGACTCTGCAAAGGACCAGAATCGAATTGCTGGGGCTCTAATATAGATATACTGTCCTGCACGGACCTTCCAAAAGCGCGGTGGTTGAAATGTGAGTTCGACTGCATCCTGGCTCTTTGTAAGTTTTGCAACCGCCAATGATCGACCAGCAACCACATTGCGGATAGCTTGTCGGATTATATGTAGGATGGACGTTAGTGAATATAAGCCAATGGCAACTATGAGACAGATACCATCAAATTCGTATCGCCTTTCCAAATGTAGCCAAGCTGTGACGACGACGAACAGACCAAGTAGCATGTGGCCTTTTAAAGCCAGCTCAAATAACCACTGGCGGATCCAAGGTAATATGATTATAAGCGTCGCAAAAAGTGCAAGGGCGGCCTGGAAATGAGCATTAGTCAAATCAACACTGAATTATTTGGACAGAGCAATTCTAACCATAAAGCCATGACGTTGGGCACGATCATTCAAATCAAGGGCTGCTTTGTAGAGGGCAAAAATGACGTGGAGTGCAACTTGCAGTATGGTCATCCACCCTAGAGCACGATGAAAATGATGGTATACAGACAAAGAGAACCCAAATATCTCAGCTGCTAGGCTCAGATTAGGTACAAAAAACAAAGGTATCAAATGAAGAACAGCAAGTGTGCCAGCTCTTGAACGAGCAGTAGAGATATTGTGAACCCCAGTTATGTTGCATGTTAGGGTCCCACCCAAATGCAACACATGCAAACTGGCACGCAACCAACTGATGGGTCCCCAGAAACGTCGGCGATGGAAAAGATAAGGAAGCATTAGACGCCTGGAGAACAGGACAAACAGACGGGGATTAAATAAAAACCTGAAGATATGTAAGACATATCTTTGTAAAAGTAGTAAGAACAGAATGCCAGCGGCAACATAGGTATAGATAACAAGAACGGCCATTGAGCAAAAAGGGCTAGGATATTGACCAGGGGAAGGATAACTTTAGAAAATGAGATGAAAAAGTAGCAACATTCGGTCTAGCATTGTCTTCTGTTCCTAATTATATCACATGAGACAAGCAACACTTTCAGGGATAGATGTAAATCCATGGTCTCTCTTGCAAGACTCATGATCGTAACGCGGGTTCAAAAATAGCAATACAACTGAGCAAAAACCATGGCTCTCTGAAAGAGACTAGAAATAAATAGTCAGAAGTTGGCTTATTTTTTAATCAATACAGACAATCTTTTATTTTATTCTCTTCCAATTCTTGTGTCCAAAGAACTTGAGCATGCCTGCCAACCGCGCCAGTCCAACTCCGTGGCGAGAGAAACGCCGGGCACGTGGTCGGTCTTATGATATTAAAAAAAAAGCAAAAGCTGAAAGAGAACGGTTCCGCCGAGGAAGGAGAGCTGTTTGCAAAAAGGCTCATAACCTTTACCTAGACGGGCTTGATACTGGTCGCGAACGCCGAGCGTATGTCTTATTTTTCGAGAAAAGCAAAGGTCGGAACGGGCAGGGACGGTATTTTACATACAACTCTCACCCTGACATTGCTTGGATTCCCCATGCTGAAGAAGTGGTAAGCATCTGTTAAAGTTGGCAAGCATATTCAAAGCTAATACGATCAAACTAACAGGCAGAGAATTACCCACCCACTGAGAGCATCACGCCCGAAGATTTTAAGAATACTTCAGATCCACGACGCGGGAAGGAGACCATGTCCATGCATGTGGCCGCCAAGAAGCCTTGCCGCCGCTTATTTACCATCTCCCAGCCACCACTGTTAACCGTGGCTTCCAACACTGGAAGCAGTGGAAGCACTACAGGTTCTTCGCCATAAGTGAGATAAGAAACAACCAATGAGTTGATTGAAGGAGAAACAAGTTTGAAACCAGAGAATTTGTATATAGAATGACCAATAAAGGCATATCTTACTATAAAGAGTCTGAGTAGTATCTCTTTTCTAATTAAAGTAATTAAAGTCCATGATTACTAAAATTTATAGAAATCTAACTCATTTAATAGACTGTTGAGTCTTGCTTCTTTCTTCATACTTATATATATTTCTTTTTCACTTCTCTAAAGCCGCGACCTAAGACCATGTAACATGTTTCCTTTTGTGGCGTTTAACATCTCCAGATACACTCTACGAAACATGGAATTACCATTACAAGGGGATTGTAGATTATATTGAACTTTACGGCGAGTGAGCCTTAAATCATTGATTAGCCAGCTAATCGTAGATACAATTCATATGAAAGATCCTTCAAGAAACGAGAAAAGAAAGGAAATAGGATCAGAGGAAAGCTGCAATCAACAAGATGCAAAAAGCTGGAGCAACGAAGTTTGGAACAATTGCAGAACCAGTTCCTTCTGATGTCATGCTGGATCTGGAGACGGTACGCCGGAAAGATGCATAGTTTTTTGAGGGTGTTGGACTGTGACCTGCACTGAACCTTTCCACAACAGAAGGAAGTGGACAGTTCTGCGTCTCTGTTTGAGTCACAGTGACATGATTCATGGAGGGCAAACTAATGGGGGTGACAGAACGAAGGTTTTGCGCACTTTTGCTGAAGATGGAATGTTGGACTGGACTAAACGAACTTGTAGGATTGGTAGATACAGCATCAGTAGAAGCAACAGGCCTGTTTTGAATGGATCCTGAGACACTAGTGAATCTGGGATCCATCGGGGAAATTGTGGGACTGATCGGTCTGGATTGACTGTTGCTGCTGCTACGAAGGACAGGCTTGGAGGGACTGATTCCTAGAGCCCATACTCGCGATACTGCTTGTATCACTAGTGCTCTCTCTTCGCACGTTCCGGATGAACGTGTCCATTTGATCTCCTGGGTTAATAGCGAACACCATTCCCATGTGACAATGAGAGGCGGGCGTATTTTGCCGACAGAAAAACCACTGCGGCTCCAGTGAATTGACTGTAATAATAGTGACAAGTTTATCCCGGTTGTGTGGGTTGAACTGACTAAAACCAGTGTCAAACTGCTGAAGTGGGGCACACGGCCTTTCCAGGGTAGATTGTGTTAAAGTATGGTTGAGCGCGTGGAACTCGAAAACAATCTGATCACCGATGTTCGCATTCAATCGTTGAGGCACAAAAGTAGGTGAGCCCTGACTACCCACGGCGACATGGTGGGTAAACTGACGATCGGGTTTGTAGAGATCCAGGGAAACCGTGCCATCAAAACTTTTCTTGATTTAGCCCTTCGACATTTCCGGTATTAAAAGATAGTTCTCACCTCACAGTACCCGACTGTGCCTGAAGCACACAGCAAAACAGTAAAAGTGTTTTTACCAGCATGGTTGCAAGAATTCAGAAATATTTTGGTTAATTATAGATTAATCAGGGCAAGCAGCAAGGTGATGGGCTTTTTATAACTGTTTTATAACTGTGACCCCCTGCAATTTTTATGGCCATCTGAAATTGTGGCAAGGGCAACGGGCCACACTTTTGGTTTTTAGTGGTATTCAATTCAAAACTGCACCAAATGTTCCATATTATGGTCATAGTTCTGGCTAGTTATGGAGCCAATGACTGTACAATTCAAATAATAGTTTCATGTCACACCAAGTACAAGTATGACTGTGAACCTGGCGGTGTAACGTTCTCAACCGGCTACCCGGTACCAGTCGACCAGAGAATAGCATGCTTTGGTAGTAAGAATAAT
Organism: Androctonus mauritanicus; assembly: GCA_011317285.2. Classification (NCBI taxonomy): domain Eukaryota; kingdom Metazoa; phylum Arthropoda; class Arachnida; order Scorpiones; family Buthidae; genus Androctonus; species Androctonus mauritanicus. The sequence goes on from WUQG02045830.1 coordinate 4,834, forward strand.
CCTTAACTAATTTAATTCCAATTTATCTAACTATTTTGTTCAAATTATAGCTTAAGGGTTTAAGGAAATCTTTATGAGATGCCAGAAGATCAACTAATGATGGCAGAAATATAAATTGCACCAACAGAAACAAAAATGCTAATTATCCCTATATTAAATGAGGGTTGGCCATATTTGTGATACCTTCTGCTTTAACTTGTTTGACCTGGTTTTCCCAATATAATCTGGTCTGTTCCCAAATTCGCTTTTGAAATCCAACCTCCATCTCCTTGGATAAACGTGCTAAAACAGCAAGATATCCCACCCAGTATATTTTCTCAAAAGGAATTACTTCCAGTAGGATGGTGATGTATCTATAGATGGTGCCAACAACAGCTTTTTGGAAAGGGGCAGGTGTGCTGCGCGCGTTGCCCACATACCAAAGTAGATCTAATCAAAGGTGATTTGGTAGATGATATGGGCGAAAAAGAGAGCATTCCTTTGAATGAGGTGAGCAATATCAAAACATAAGCTCAGTATATATTTGTAGAATGTTAGGGAGGGCTTGAAGCAGGTTAACTCCTTGGTGTTGTGACCAAGCAGCAGTTGGATCCCCAGTTTTGCGTCCAACTTCAGAGATCTTGGACCCCAGAACTTCGAAAAGTCGCTTGGTACTTGACCTCAAAATTGCACTCATTTCTGATTCCAATTCTAGTATCTTACCCGAGGAAGAAATTGGTGTGGAAAAATCCATGTATTGGTGAGCATCTGCACCGTGCTACGTGCACACAAACAGAAACAGAAACAAGCAAGAACAAACGAAGATGGAGATGAGTGTAGTTGATTGCTTCTCCGTCTGAGCGAGGATGAAGACTAATAGCTACTATCTAAGTCACGTGATGAAGGCACGTGACAGCATCGCAGAATATTTTTCGAAGAGCTGAATAGTCTGGAGGGTCTGCTGAGAAAACAGCATTTGTATACCGGTCGAAAAAGGCTGGCTTCTTTGTAAACTTCCCATTATACTGATCTCGCTGGAATTCAACCCAAGAAACAGTACCGCTGGAGAAATAGTGTATTAGATCACCCAACGCTAGGAGGTCATCATGAGCCGAGTATCCTGGTCTTGCAGCAGATATTGGGCAACTCAGGACAATCTGCTGGAACTGCCAAGGGAAATAACTAAGAGTAACAGAGTATGGGTTCAGGTCTCCATGTACAATGAACCTGGAGTGGGCGAACTCCAAGCGCGAGAGGAGCTGGTCTGCCAATAAATATAGGTATTCTGAGGAAAATTGACGTCCCATCTGGTTGAATAAATGCTCAAGGCTTGGACCAAAGCGATCGATGGCAAGTATGTCATGGCCATTGACCATTCCAAACCAGTGCAGTGAAGGAAACCCAACACCTCCTGCAAGGCTTCTCAAAGTGCAGGCCTCGATGACCAATTCCGAGGACGAATTTTTGATCTTAAGACAGACTACTTCACGGGTGAGAGTATGGCAGGCTATTCCGTCAGTAAGTAGCAGTGATTATGGAATTGGGTTATGGCAATCCATACCAATCGCTACTTTTGACTTTTCAACCCAGTCAATTATCTCATAAGGCCCGGTGTTTTCTCGCATAAGAGTGGTCATTTTTGCTGGTTCTGCAGGTTGTAAAAGTAATATAGGAATGAACTCTCAGGCAGATATTGCTTTGGTCCTCTTAGCAATCAACAAGTACATATATTCATGCCAGGCCACTTTTTTTGAAGGACTCAGGATGTTGCTGCCAGTGATTTAAATCCAGATGCCTTGGATTTTAATGGTAGATACTATGAAGCTGGAAGGCAATAAGCTTTGGTCTTTACAAGATAAGATATCTCCTTCCACTTTTGAGCTAAAATGCTCTATCATATGTGTCGGTAGACGCGAACCTCCATCATAGCCACCCTAGCTATCGTTCGCAGATTGGTGGCTATTGGAATTTGTGGCAATTGCCCGAAAACCATGGTCATTGTATCTCATAGGATGTTGCCATTAGCCGTGGCGCTTGAAGATCAACGATACAGCCGCCAAGTGATGTGTTCAATAATGACATCTGGGGCCACAAGCGACTCCACCAGCTATGACTTTGAGTGGCTAAACATGTTTGTTCAAGATATTCTTGTTAAAGATCTCCTTCCCTTTTTTGGGCACGCCGGGGGGACTTATCTGGACAATCCTCCCCAAATTATGTACTCATGCCAATAATTAGACACACTGTAGCTCACAAGAAGCCAAAAAGGCAAAGAATACCATCTCCACTGAGGAAAATCTGCCTTGCCTTTCAAGAGTAAGGGCCACAATTTCTGCATGTGTCTTTATTGTGGCCCAATGCAGGGTGCCCATAAGCAGGTACAAAGGGCAATGGTTTTCCTATGCTTGCAAGTTAGATCATTCAGTCATCTTCAAATCTTTTGCCATGGTGGCTAAGGACCTTGAAATTGCACAGCAATTGGATGCTGCCCTGATTGGCACTGTGAAAGTTTACCAAATTGACCAACTACTTTTTGAAAGTCTAGATGTGTGTGGAGCTCAATCCCTTAATCAAGGAAATGTTCGACGTCTTCTCCATCACTTCAACAAAGAGGGGTGTCGTCGCTCTGATCCACTGACTTGGATAACTGCAGAGGTGTTGCCGTCCGAACTTCAACAATTGATGACGGCAGGCTCAGTGGAATGCTTGACCAGGGAAAACCCAACAGAATTGAAGTTGCAGTCGGGGTCCACAGTTCGCTGTTTCCAGGGACAGCACCGGCTTGCGGCAGCAAAAATATGGCTCAGCCCGGATGAGCTGTGGTGGAATCTCATCCTATATGACTCCACAAAGTTGACTGCCGATGCCCGCAGAAAACTGCGTGAAGCTGAATACATCTCCCAGGAGTTCAGTGACGGGGATATATATCGTAACGTTCGATATTACCAGAAACGCGGGGAGACCGAGCCTGCGGGCGAATGGCTAGCAAGATGGACACCAACGAAATGCTGCGACTTCAAGCAGATATATCAACCCAAGGTGGACAACCACCGCAGCTTCCGTGAAAATCTGGATGCGCTCCTTCTATTTCCAGCGTTGTGGGCCCCTTGGCTTATGGGAACTCATCTTCTAAGTCTGCAATGTCCTGAGGTTTGAATACTCAGAGCCCCCATAAAATCAGCATAGTGCTAATGGCACTAGGAACTTGCTGACTATCTTAGCCACGTTTATTCTGCATGGACCCTCCTTACATGTAAGCAGCCTGACTTGCTGGACCCTGAGACTGTTGAGCTTCTAGAAGGATGATGCCCTTCTTTATCAGAAGCAGACCGTTGGCATGTCGACTACATTTTCGATCAGAACCTAGCATTCCCCTGTATGACAGACCCTCACCTTTGTTTACAGCTGCACCGCGCTGCATTAGGTTACTCAACCATCATTCCTTCCCTAAAGCTCTTCTTGGAGAATACAAAATATATCAAACCCATAGCGCAGGTTGTGAAAAGATTATTGCCCTGTAATTCCAAGGGAACAATCAGACAAACAATGCAGCGATACTATGTGGCTCCTCAAGACCAAAAGTTCCCCATTCAGGTTTCTGAAAACAACTATGAAGAGCACAAGAGCGGAAATCAGAAGTATGGATTTTGGTCAGCTTATCGTCAGATATTCCTCTTTGCCATGCGCCATTTTTATGGCTTGTCAGAGGCACATCCCCTTGGCCACAGCCGTTACGCCAAGCCAAGGAAAATGCATGATTCCCAGGAACTGTGGGGCCGCTTCAAGAAACTTGCCTTCTCGCTTGGTTTTGTTCTGCCAGGCCATCATCCCTTTTCTAGGCCAGCCCAACACCCGCCAGAATTCACAGTTGTCCATACCTTCCTAACTCACCTTCACCCTCCTGAACTTTTTGAGTATAACCCATCCATCCTGGCTTAGTTAAGCAGCCACATCACAAGTGTGCTTGCACAGATGAAAGAGAGTAGAGTTACAACACTAGTTCCATTCCTTTCCCTTGATATAGAGGAAGATTGGTCACTCCAAAAGCAGTGTAGGATGACAGACATTGACACCTTCTTCTCAGATCAGAAGTATTTGTTTTTTCATAATATATATTGTCGTCCGAATGACCCTCGACGCCAGAGTCTAACAAGTTTTGCGGTGAAAAGAGATATGTTTCTCGCTTTTTTCCCTGAGTTTTGCGAGGACACATATATGACAGGAACCAATTGCCCATCAGATGACAGAGACCAAGCAGATTCAGCCTTGATGCAAATAGAAACTTCCAGCACGCCTCAGGCAGCCCCGGTTCAAGGTACAAACATGATACCTGAAGGAGAAGAGGTGAACATGCTTGAAAGCTCCTTAACAACAGCTATGGTCCCTGCAAGTTCACAGCCTCAATATTTATCAGGTCTGGAGACACAACAACTGCTGCAACCACAACCACATCCTCTGAACTTTGATCCTCACATCCTGGAATCTGTTGAACCTCCTATTGGACGAGAGCTGTGTTTGGTACAGAAAGAGCATGATAGGCCTTTGTTGCAGGGAGCTTCCAACGAGTTGATTTTGCAGTCACCCTTGTCACCAGCAGAGCATGACATCAACCCTATAAAATGGCAGACTGTTGATGCCTGTGCTTGCCACATTGGCATTACACCAAGCTTATTTTATACACAACTTTGTGATCAAGTATCGGAGAGTCCTCCATACACTATATTCTTTCATGTTTCCAAAAAAGAAATTATTTGTCTTTTACACTCCAGTGTGGATAGGTTTCCTGACCTACTTTGTGAACTGGGCAATATCTGGTTTGCCAGGGTGGATGAAGGACTAGGAAAGCACCCAATGCTCAATTCATTGACAGTCAAGCAAGTCATGTTCATGCTTCAGCAGGGCACAAGTCTCCTGTTTGTGGGAAACTCTGGTAACTTTAGAAGTGATATTTTACTATTTGACATACATACAGGTGTAGTAGAAGCAATGGCCATGCCTCACTTCCATGAAGGCCAAAAGCTGTGGGAGATGAAGTTACAGGAGATGATCTTGTGAGAATATATTTCAAATGAAGAACTTTGTATAGTGATTATTGAAAATTAACTTCTATATTAAACTCTCTTAAACCATGTAAAGCCCAAACTACCGAAGATTTAACTAGTCAATTGATAATCGTCCCTCGTGTTTATGCTTAACTTTGCCTATACTAAGAATGGCAATCTTTGGTGTTCTCTCCAGATGACAGGCTGGTTTAAGTCAAGGAATTGATCAATCTGATGTGGGATGACATTGCATGGCACTTCCCATGCGGATTAAAACATCACCAATGCATTGGTCACTGAAACGAATGTATGAGGGTCTGATTTCCTAAACATCTGTACATCTAGGCTGCTTATATCTCAATCTGGACACGTGTAAGCTTTCCATAGACGGTAAGAATCGTCTCGACGATGGCTGAATGATAACATCCTTCGAATCTTCGAGATAGTGGTCATTTTGGTTGACAAGTTCTAATTATCATCGTACAAGATATTGTAGGAAACTGTAATTATAAAATGGTGTGAAAATATGGTACTGTGTTCATCCTCCTATTTTTAAGAATTGAAGCTTACCAGCCGCAGAAAAGCCTTGACAAGATCTATCGCTTACGGTGCCTGACTGGTCTTGAGATT
>WUQG02045841.1:0-10483 GCA_011317285.2 Androctonus mauritanicus
GTATCAGAAGTCAGCTGGTATTTCGAAGGCCACGAATTGAGAACAAACACGTCAGCTGGAATTGTGATCAGCAATCAATCCCTGGTACTACAAAAAGTTCAACGAGTTAATCGTGGAAGATACTACTGCATGGCTACAAACAGCGAAGGACATGGAAGGAGTAATGAAGTGTTCCTGCGAATAAGATGTACATATAATTAGATTAACAATAACAAAAATATATATATAGGTTGACACATTGCATCTTTTATATTTAATATATATATATATATATGTTAGAAATTATTTAATTTTCAACCAAGCAGAAAATTGCGTTTAAGAAGCGAACTGGAAAGATATTTCTTTAAAGAATAAATATCCATAAAAGTGTGAATTAGTTGGAATAAATGTCGAAAAGAATGACATTCTATTTAAGCTTCATTCCACAATTTTTTTTTCTTTATATATATATATATTTTTCTTCATTCTTATAGTTCAGCTTCTCCAAGTCATAAAACTCAGTAGAAACTTTCTCTTCTCATTTGTTGAGTAATCGAATTGGTTCCTTCGAAATCAGACCATTTGATCCTATATATAAAAAAAGATAAAAAGCAATTCATGATTGGGAAAGTCATTTCAAAAGTTTGGAAAAATATTTATCATTAAAACTTTAATTATATATAATATAAGTCTAAAAATAGCATTTTCTGCCCCCTCTCTTTCTTTCTAAACTCTTCCATTGTGAAACGAATATAATATTTTCTAGACGAAGTACTAAAATGATTTCTAAATTTAATGAGAACTCGTTTAATTTTCTCCATAACAATTTTTTTTTTGGTTATAATACTCTGCAAAATAGCTTTTCTTTTATATGTATAAATATATATTAACCGATATTTATACCTTACGATATTACTTTTATTCATTATATAGATTATAACCGCGTAAAAACGCTTTGAAAATTTTAATATAATCTCCTTTATTTTATTTATAATGATGATAGTTTTCTTACCGATATTCATACTCCAGTAAAGACTTGCATTTTCTTTTGATAGGGGAGCTTGTTCAATGCCAAAAAATCTTCACGCAAAATGGACCAAAAAATACTTATATTTAAATCACTTCTAGACGAAAATTATAATTAAAATTTTATGCACCTGACTTGAATTTTATTCTAATAATAATAATGATAATTTTAGTCTTTCTATAGGGAAAGATCATGGATAAGAAGAGATTAACATTAATTTGACATTAAAAAGTCATTTTTGGGAATGAAAGTTTAAAGAAGAATATAAAATTCAATAAATTAAATTATTTGTTAATGGTTTACGCTTGTTTAAACATGCTATTTTTCAAGTTTTGGATTAAAATGATTACTAGTTTTTCCATTAAGATACAAGTATGAGCTATTGTGACAAAGTAAGCACTGATATTGTACTGTATATCAGAATATATTTACATAATTATATCATTCTTATGTTTACTAACGAAATGAAATATCAAATATGAGATTAGTCAGTCGGTAAGCTTGGTGTAAATTATTTGCTAAAGCATTTTCATTATCAGTATGAATCGTGTAAAAGGAGTGTATTGTGTAAAGTATCATCATTTTGATTATGATTTACACAGTATTCTCCTTTGCAATTATTTTGCTATTGAAAGTATCAATATTTTTTTTTTCTTTTCTTGAATCAATAAAGATGTACAGGTGGTTAAAAGAGATCTTGTAGAAAAATATCTTTATCATTCTCGAGTTTTTTTTATGCTGCAAGTGATATTCTTTGAGGAACTATACAACATGTTACCGAGCAATTAAATTACAAAATTAAATTAAAAATTATACAGTCATAAAATTATGGATCTTCAGCCAAACCACTGACGATTTTGGTGAAATTTTTTTATCTTCACAAAATAAAATTTATTTATTTATTTTTGCTATTGATTAAAGTGATAAATGGGTAAAATTATAGTGGATGAAATTTTTTGTGTTTTTATCAAAAATGTCTGTGTCAATACGCAACACGTTAGCGATATAACAGATGCCAAGTGTGACATGGATCACTTGTTACAGAAAGAAAGAGAAATAGTCCCAAGGGCAAAATTCTAAGGTGAAAGGTTGAAAATTAAGTCAGAATGAAAACAAATATCCAAATTATATATGAACCACCAACTGTATTTTGCAAGTATTCTCTAAACTTTCTTACCCGAAACTGAAATTTATTGGTTTGAATCTTATTACAATATTTAAGAACTTTCCGAAGTTTCTTTTACATCGTTTTGCAGTTTTGAAAAATTTAAGTTATCTTTTTTTACTTTCGTTTGCCTTTTTTTTTTTTTTTTGATCAACCGAACAGTTTGAAAATTAAATTTACTGTAACTTTTAAACTAAAGAAACCATTGTTAATAGCTTAAGTTTGAGCAAATGATACATAGTACTGACAAAATATTTGAAAGATTCTCTTTTTCTGCATTTGTTGCAAAGAATTGAAAATAGCAAAGCGGGTTACTGTCGAGTAAAGGCACGTTCTGTCGTTTAAATTACTTTTTTACCTTATACACTCTTCTGTTCGGTTTGGGACTTAGTCACTTGGGAAAAGTGTAGACTGTCTTTACCTCTTAACAGTTCTGGCAATGAAGTCCCACGTGTGTTTCCTCTCTACCCTTCGACCAATTTAAGATACTTTCGTTATCAGCAACTGGGGATATTGTTGAGGGATTTGCTGCAGTTTTTTCTTATTCTCAAAAACTAGGTATATATAGTGACATGAAAAGTTGAAAAGTTTATTTGATTACTTAACCTTTATCTTCAATCCAAGTTCTTACGTCGTTAAGAGACCTGTAGAATTACAAGAAAAAAAGAAAAAAAAAACAAATATTAGACAACCGCATATTAGTAAAGTTAATTATATAAGTATAGTTAAATAGCAAAATAATATGAATGTATTTATCAAGTTATGAATAATATAATTTCAGATGCTCCAGAGTGTAAAGTAGGACAAAAGAAAGTATACGGTGTTGGTAGGCAGGAGACACTTCTTGTTTCTTGTAATCTGGATGCTGACCCTGAAGAGATCAATTTTCGTTGGAGATTCAACAGCTCTGGTAAAAGCTTAGATATAACAAATGTGAAAATAGAAGGAACTAAAAGTCTAGCAACTTATGTGCCGAATTCTGATGATGATTACGGTTCTCTAATATGTTGGGGTACGAATAGCGTTGGAAGACAAAGAGAACCGTGCATTTTTACTATAATCCAAGCAGGTAATTAAAATTTTCTGTTTAAATTTGATGTAGAAATATATATATTTATATATTATAAATGATCTACTGCTTCATAATTTTTCGATAATAGTTACAATGATAAAAATACAGTAGATATCAATGTTACTCAGTGAATCGAGTGCTTTATAAACATGCCATCTAAGCATTAGATCTTATGAGAAAATATTTTTATTTTCTAAATTTATATTAATTAATAATTAAAAATAGGTTATACTATGTAATTTTCATTAATTTATAAGAAAAACTTAGTTGTTAAACAAAAGTATTAATATAGTTACCAATAATTTTACATTCTAATTTTGTAACTTCATATTTTTCCCAATTTTGTTTTTAATGATTTAAATTTCACTTTTTTTTTTTTTTTTGGCCTTCTTCAGTTCGTTTCCTGAATAGAAAAAAAAATAAATAAATAAAGCGAACTTTACCTTTCCGAGTGGTAAAAATTCATAAAAAATCTAATAAGAAACTTTATACTTCCGAGTTAAAAGGGATTCTTTCACAAAATGAATATAAGTAGATTCGGCATAAAAGCAAAAATGATGAACCCCCGTCTAAGTTAGTTGAGGAAAAGCTTGGCGTATCCCGAAATTGATTTTGATCTTCGAAACAAACGATTTCAATGGAAACCCAGTATTAAGTTTCTTCAAGAAGAGAAAAATTCTTCAGATTGATTAGTATCTTCAACCCCGTGCCCCTTCTAGCCAACAGCATTTATCCCTAGTAAATTGGAATGAAATTTCTCTTCGAGACCAAAAACAATTTTCTCTGCCTATATCGAACAACTAACGTTAAAGAAGCAAAGGTTTTACTCTCAGATTTTTCCTCTTTATAAAAAGAAGAGAGGGGGATCTCGATAGAACTGACTACATCAATATGTAAATACAGCTTGCAACGACGTGAGCTTGGATGTCGAAACTTGAATTCGATATTTAATATCGTTAGATATTTTCCTCTGCTGCCTGCATTTTCTGTTTGTTGGTAAGAGAAAATCTTAGAAGTGATAAGATTCTTTCTTTATTTTTTTTTTAAAAGTTTGATAGTCTTATCTGTACCAGTTCTCCTTAATATACTAAAAATATCTCACATATATTTTTTTTTGAGAAGAGGAAGATATTTATAATCTATATATATATATATATATATATATATATACATACATGTATCTAAAATATAAAAAACAAGAATAATCATAACAATATATATATTTATCATTTGTTTATATTACCGTAAACTTGATTGATTGTTTTATTGCAAAAATATTCTGGGAAAGTGCCAATTGTTTGTTTTATTTTTTAACAGTTATACTTTTAAAGAATTTCGAGTCGAATGCGGTCAGTTTAACTTCTAAGTCAAAAATTGTACTAACATAAAAATAGAAAAAAAAAAAAATTCATGCAAAGTGATTGTTTACAACTATTCCTCTATTCCATTTTCTCGATTGACAAGTTTGAAAGAAATTCCACAATCTCTTCTCGACACATTTTTGTGAGGATAAAACCTCCATCAATCGTCTTTGCTTCTCCAGCTGTTCTTGATTCCTTAAATTCGACTGCACAACAAATACTTGTATGTGGTAGATGGAAACTATTGGAATTATTTTCAAGCGTAACAATAATATTTATATAACTTCTGTTTACCTTACTTGATAGAGTAAAGGGGAACATTCTTTTTTTTTTTTTTTCCCTTTTTCCTTCTTTAAATCTGTAAAATTTTGTTTATTTCTAATTTTGCTATTTCGTCCAATTTAATTGATACTTCGAAATAAAAAAAAAAAATTTTTTTTATTTGATATTAAAGAACAGTACTTTCATAAAGTTTTTTTTTATATTGATATAGATGATTTAACTAATTCTGATAACATGTTTGGTATTTTTTCTTGATAGGACCTCCTGAGGCTTTATACAATTGTTCCATGGTTAACCATACAGAAGACTCTTTGCAAGTTGAATGCAGTGAAGGATACAATGGAGGATTGACTCAGATTTTTACAATGGAAGTATATGATACCACAGACCATCGCCTACAGGGTAATATAACTGCTAGCCAACCGACCTTCTATATTCAAGATCTGCCAAGTGGAGCTGTTTTACGTCTTGTTTTATACGCTTCAAATAAGAAAGGAAGAAGTCCATCCAATTTTTTAACAGCCAGTACACTTCAGAAACCCGAAAAATTAACTGGTGAGAAATATTTCTTTTCCTATAATTAAAACTTCTCGTTATAAATAATATCGATCTATAAATAATGACATATCCAGTTTTAAAATAGCAACAATTATACTTTCTGTCTGAGTAATGAATATTAATTTATACAGATTTCCGTAATATATATATATATATTTTGTTTCCTTCTTACGATTTACTAATTACTTATTCGATGAAAGTAAAACTTTACTTTGAAAAATAAATTAAATAAAAAAAAACTCTTTCTTTAATAATTTTACTTCGTTTTTAAGACTTTTTTTTATTAAAAAAAACTCGAATATATCCTTTATAAAATGCTATAGGAAAAAAAAAATCCAATCAGTTCTTCATACGGTTCTCCTTAATAGAAGACCATCACGAACAATCTCGATTGTTGAACAATCTTCTTTATATAATCTAAAAACAACTTACGTAATGCATCTATGCTGATCCTATAACATTGCACAAGTATCTTTTGATTATACTCTTTCCACAACAGAGCACAAACGAGTTATTTCTTATTCTTGACAGTGCATTGGAGATGACATTTGCTCCGCAGCTCTGTTCCAGATTATAATGGCCGAGGATAATGGCTCCCAAGAGTTGTATTCTTCAAACTTACCGTCTACTTAATTCTACGGTAGGAAGAAGATCATTCTTTCATTCATTCAAAAAAAAAAAAAGAAAAAAAATTAAACAGGAATGAAAAAAAAAATTCTAAAAGGTATAAAGTAGACTCTTAAAACCCATTGGAAGTTCTAAAACTGACAAGCACCATTTTCTGTAATCACTCTTACCAGAAAGCTGTTGACTGCTTATAAAGTTTAAAGTACAGCATCGTCTTATGTTATCTGATGGGTGTTAAATAGATAAATATTCTAATAAATCAGACTATGACTTAAAAGACTTGACGCAACTAATCCCCATACGATGATATGTGATACTATCTGTGATTCGATCTAATAGCTTATCTTAATATAAGAGTGTGTGTGTGTGTTTTTTTTATGTGACATACGAAATTCTCTTTAGCAAATGGCTCATTTATTCTTTCTCAATCTTATTAACTAATATAATTTAAACCCATTAAAGTTTTCTTATTAATGACGTACGATTATTCTTACTTTTTTTTTTCTTTTACTCTCCGATTTTATTGTTAATTTTCTCTAATTTATCTGCTGCAGTTTACTAAGCTTAATTAATAGTTATTCTCCATTTTAATTATGATCGTTAATATACTTTTTGAGTTTTTTTTTTTGATGATTTCTGTTGATGACACCGTCACTGGTCCTTTCTCTCATTTCGAATCAATTTCTCGACTATTTTTTATTTTTTTTTTATATTATTTCTCCTGTTTTTTTTCGTTTATCTTATTACACGTCATGATCAATCTCTCCACATTCCATTTTTTTTTACTTGTCGATGTCTTCTGCGTATTTATATCCATACCATCTGTTCCCAGAAATTGTTTTTCCTTCTTTTATTATTATATATTTTTTATATACTGCAAGATGATTTCTTATAGAGATAAAATAATATTCTTCTATATTTATATATAACTGCATGCATATATATATGTTTGAAAGAATTTTTATATCAAGTATTCAAAATATTTTTCTTTGTTAGCTTGTATATAGAAAACTGTTTATTGATCTATCTCTCTTTATAAGCGATACTTGCAAAAAATTTGCATTCAGAGCGATAGATCATTCTCTTTTTTTTTTTTTTTTTTTTGTAAAATTAAATATAAATTTTATTGAATTATAAACACGATTAAAATCTGTTACATAAATTAATATTTTAATTTAGCAGGAATGCAGGGAATCATTATCATTCGCCCAGTTTTAGGATTATTAATTGGTATCGTAGTAGCATTGGTTATTATTGCTGTAGTAGTTATTATTTCTATGAAAATTAAGAAGAGAAGAAAAGAAAAAGGTAAGCTAATATCTATTTTAAGTAAAAAAAAAAATTGCAAATAATTTTAAAAATGTAATTACTGATAAGATAACATATTTTGATATACATATTTTTTTTTAGCATCATCAAGAACGAACGGCTCGACAGACAAGTAAGTGTTTAACTTATGTGTCATTCGCATGTAATTTTGATGATGTTTACTTAAGAAACTTTATTTAATATGTCAATGCATTCGTCTTGATAACTTTCATCTCAAACCTTAGCATGATGCAAATAGGTGAAGGTACTTTACTTGTCGACCACCAAGTAAAGCTATTGTTGTGCATTATTCATTTTTGAGAAAAGAGATTTTTGGTACGCCCAACCTTATTTTTTTTTCTTTATTTTTTTTTTTAAACCGAGAAGAATTCTTTAAAGTAATGGAAATGTTTAAATGATTCTAGCTGTTTTTCTCTTTCTTCTTTCGCTTTGCATTTTCTATCGAACCTTTGCAATAATTACGATTTGTAATTATGGTAATTCATAAAATCTGGATTGCTTCCTATTATGTACGCATAACATTAAATTTGATAAAGTTTCAGCTAGATTTATAAGCTTGTATTGAATTGATTTAGACAGCATGAAATTACATGATAAGCTGATTATATACTTGGCCAAAATATAATAACTTGCTACATGCAATGGGTTATAACCGAAACCTATTCCAAACTTTAATAATTATTCTAATATTCAAATTAATCCTCATACATATTCATCAACAACGTTTGAAATATATTTTTATATTTAATTTTAACAAAACTACATAAGAAATTTCTTATTATATACGATTGCATGCAATCCATTTTTTTTTTGCCATATTCTTCGACTCTTTCTAGTTTTCTTCTGAATAAATCGTTACTCAGAAAGTCAATGTTTTTGGAATATTTTTTCTTTTTTATATTCGAGTTCCTGTAAGGCATGAAAGTAGCTTGTGCATATTCACAAGTTCATGCAGCCCAACAGAAAATAATACTTGAACGAAAAGGTAAATCCAATATTGCAGTAAAAGATGTGAATATTATGCATATTCTGGAAGAAATAAACTTTAAAAAAGTCGTTTTTTAGAGCGTATATAAAGAGAATATTTACATTTTTTTTTTCTGTAACCGATTTTCAGGTCGTAGGTGTGCATTTTCTTTGAAAGAATTGTATATATTAGATCATATTTTTGAGCAACTTCAATTTTTTTCAAATTCATAATTAAATAATAATAAGAATATTTATTTATTTTAATAATAAAATGATTATTATTTATTGAGAACAGCATAACGAACATTAGATTAAAAAAAATGTATAACCATGATTAACTAATAATGAAGTTATTAATATACGTAATATAATAAAGGATATATATATATATATATATCCGAAAGAAAAATGCTTGTAAGATAGAGTTAATGTAGATCATCATTCAGATAAATGATATAAGATAAAAACCAGCTCAGCTTTTAACCTAGGTTAAGTAATTTCCTCTTTAAAATAAAAGGTTTTTAAAGCCAAGTTTGGTTGAATGTCACATTTAAAACGTTGGCAGTTAAACCATAAAGAGAATAAAGAATGCATATAACTTCCTGTAATTAATTCACACAAAAAAGACGATATTTATGTAGAGACATAATAATATCTTTTTTTTTTTTTTGAAGAAAGTAGGCCAAACATCAATGATAATATGGCAGTCAGGAATATGATGGGTTTCAGAAGAGTTAATGATCTACCAGAAGTATTAAGGATTGTTAGTTTTAAAAAAGTTTGATTGAAGAAATTTTCTATAAAAATCTACACTTAGTAACTTCACAAAGAGTTTTTGCAAACTTCTTTTTACCTTTGGTAAGGGAGGAAAAAGTTTCCATCTAAGTTGGAACAGTAGAGTTTCTTGAAAGACGTTCGAAGTTGCTTATACTGGTTGAAATATTACTTTTGAAGAAACATTGTAGCAAAAGAAGACTGTTTAAAAATAATTTTATAAATTCTGTAATTTCTATAATTTCCAAATCGATATTATTAATAATTTATGCATTGCTTGATTTCCTGAAATCATGCAATGCATAATTATCAATGAAAATCATCATTAATCTCTCGTTAGCAATTCTTTAATTCTAAATATCAGTTCGATACTTTGCTTAACATCATAAAATTATTGTGTATCAGAATTATCCACTTATATTGTTTGTTATATAATCTATGAATTTGCTGAATGCAGTGTCTAGAATAATGAGATAGTTACAATCATAAATATGATTATATGCACGTTAGAAATTATGAAGGTATTCTTAATTAAATCTGTAAACAAAATTAGTTGCATAGATATGTAATCTTTATAAACTCTGAATAATTTATAAATGCCCAAAGATATTATGTACAATAATTGAGCAAAGTTTTGTTGATACAAATATTCTATTCGTATGAATTAACAACATTTACTGCATATATAAAGTAATTTTGAAAGGATTTCTATAGTATTAAAAGATGCTTAATTAAGATGATGATGCAAACTTTCTACAAAATATATTATTCCAGAAATGGGTACATATCTTCAAGCGATTGGTTATTTATGGGACTTATCAGAATATGATGATAATTATAATAAATCACTTAATTTGGTGGATTCAGGAGAGTTCAAATCGGATATCCTCAGTTATTTCTTCAATAGATAAAGGAAGATTAGAGTTGTCATTAGATTGCTTCTTAGAGGATTTACTCTTCATGAAAAACATTGATGAAACATACAATCTGTTGTTGTAAAAAGGAAAATGGTTATATACGTGATGTTTAACTTCCAAATATGGAAAAGAATGAGAGATTTATTAAAATCTCATATAAAGGGATTATTATTTTCAAAAATGGAGTTTTTAATAATAATTTTGATGAAATTATTATAATTAGAAATTGTTGTTGGAGTTATGTTGTATATCATATTATTAAAGACTAGCAGTACCAGTATACCTTGTTGCACATGCAAATGAATTTAATAGAATTTGAAAGATCAATAATAGTTTATTAAATCTTTAAAAGTAATTCCTGAACTCTCATTTTTAAATTTAAGAGGTTTATAGTGACAACATATTGTTGACATTGACCCAATC
>WUQG02045852.1:0-29235 GCA_011317285.2 Androctonus mauritanicus
GTCTATACAACAACTTCTTATTTGATGGGTATTTGCCACTTATTTGATCTTAAATTCTCTTCGTATCTCTCTTCTAATCCAGGAATCTACAATACCTTCTATCTTATAAAAAAAATCCAATTTTATCGAACGTAAGAAGAATCTTTTAAAAAAGAGACAAGATTATAGAGATATTTTTGTCTTAGATTGTAAAGAATTAAGCATATCAACATTTTTGTTTTTGTTTTTGCAGAATTTCTTGTTATAACATTTAAACCTACGAAATACTTTTTAATGATTTCAAAAAAATACTAAAAATGTTTTAAATTAAGAAAAAATTTAATAATTAAGAAATATATTCGTCATATTATTAATTAAAATTTTTATAAAGTATAC
This sequence comes from Androctonus mauritanicus, assembly GCA_011317285.2. Classification (NCBI taxonomy): domain Eukaryota; kingdom Metazoa; phylum Arthropoda; class Arachnida; order Scorpiones; family Buthidae; genus Androctonus; species Androctonus mauritanicus. The sequence continues at coordinate 376 of WUQG02045852.1, forward strand.
TTTAGATAAAAAAAAAAAAAAAGTTAAAATTGCTCAAATCTAACGATTTTCCTTTTTATTAATAAATATTCATTAGTCATAAAAATTAAATATTCTTAATTAACATGTTTGCATAAATTACTAAAAAAAAAAGAATTTAATTTTTTTTCTATTTGAATTTCAAAAATTTAAATTTGATTTTTAATGTTATTTTTCTATATTGAAATATGATGATTTGGTTATATTAACAAGAATTTAGATGCACGGCAAAAATGCTTGTAATTGGTAAAATAATGAAGAGAAATTTATAATAATAATAAAAAAAAAAAACAAAAACTGGAAAAGGTAAATTTAAATATACTTCAAAACAGATAATGTGTATCAGTTAAAAAAATGAAGTACTGTAATTTTTCTTTAATTTCTATACAGTATCTTGAAACTCAAAATTATAGAATTATTTACTAGTTAATTTTTAAATGACTCTGGGAGGTTAATTAACATCATGATTACAAAGATTATAAGAAGAATTAGAAGTACAACATTGTTATAATTACAAATATGAAGCACATTCGAAACAGTTAGTAATTATTATTATTATTTTTTTTTCCAGATATAAAAGAAGAGAATTTATCAAATCTCTAATCTACAATGATATTTCATGAAATTCCTAAACAATTTCTAGCTAGAATAGAAATATAAAAGGGTATTATGACATTATTATTCAACATCATGGATATGCAGGCTCAAATGTAAATACAGAATTGTAAATTCTGAAGAAGAAGTAGGTGGGGGAAAAAAGACGAAAATAAGACGGAAAATAACTACATGTAAGTTTATAGCAAAGAAAACATATTAAAATGAAAAAGTACGACGTAAAAAAAGAAAAATATCCCAAGAGAGAGTCAATTGGAGTAAGAGGAGATAGGAGTCTTGGATTGTAATAGCTTTACAGTACAATATGAATAAAGTAAAAGAAATAAGGAAGATGTTTCTGAATACAGAAAAATTGAGAATCTAGATCGAGAAAGAATGTTTGTGAATAACCAGCCAAAAAGAAAAACTCATTCTATAAATCTTTACATTTGCATATATTCTTTAAAACTTAGAAAGTTGATTGGATGACTTTGTAAAGAGTAGAATTCATGAATCATATAAAATTCCATTGACTATGGTATTCTGAATCTTTTATCGGAATCATTCATAATCGGAGATTGCTTGTATTTGTGTATAGTTGAAGAATTTTATATCGGTTTGGAAATGTTCAGTCGATGGATCAGTAACAATAAAAAAAGTAATAAAAAAATAAAAAATATATATATTTGATTTCATATAGATGTAAGCTCACTCAAAAATATAAATAAATAACTGTGTATATATATATAATATTTATTTATAATTTTTGAATGAGTTACATCTGTGTGAAATCAAATATATATTTTTTTATTATTACTGATCCATCGACCGAACATTCCCAAACCGATATAAAATTCTTCAACTTATAATTCTAATTAATTTTTTTCAAATTATAAATTACACTAAAATAAAGAATTCTATTTTTAATTTGAAAAATAACATTAAAAAAAAAATCTGTTCAAATAAAATTAAATAATTAAACAAAAATAAATGATAACATAATTTAATTAACTGATAATTTAAACAAAATATTAACATTTTTTTTTGTAATTTGACGTATAAAGAAACTTCCAATCATTTGGTGAGAGATAACCCAAAAATAATGAAGTAAAAGGACTTGTTGAAATACTGAAAAAAAAAAACTAAAAGGAATAGATACAAGCATTAAGAGATAACACTGGTTTTTGTTTGTAAAAAAAAAAAAATAAAATGTAGATGATCGCGTACAGAAAATGGAGATTTACTGTTCAAAGAGGACTTGTCTTTTCTCATTCGTCTGGGACAAGTAGAAGGACAACCGCTCTTTGCTCGATAAATCTCCATCTCATTCCTCTCAGTAAGAATGAGATTGAAAATAAAAAACAAAAGAGAATGAACTTTTAAAACCTATTCATTATTAAATAAATAAATCTTAAATAGATTGTTTTTAAAACTGTGTATTAACATTTTTAAATGAACTTTTCTATTTAACTTGCTAGAAGCTTAGCTGTTATTCAGTCATTCAAAAATTTCACGAATTATTAAATGATTGTTATAAATATTTTTGATTAATAATATTATAAAATTTTTAAAGTTTTGAAACTAAAATTTTAATGTTGTTCTCAATAACAATATTATAGAAAATTTAATGAAATAAATTAATCCTTACATAAAAAATGAAAAGTAAATAAAATTAACAAATGTTACATTATTAATTTCACAATATAATTTATTTATTTATACATAAACACCGTAGAAAAAAGCAATTTTGGGTGTTCCCCTCATCAGCGTTATGAGTTAAAACTCATGCATGCTCTCACAAAAAAACATCTGAAAGATTTTTCAAGATTTTTGCCTTAACCTAAAGCAAGCTTATTTTTCGCGATTTAAACTAAGGAACATTATATATAGTTTATCATTTCAGATGATAGGTCTCCTTTCAAAAATTTCATTAACATTTGCTAATCATGTTTCTTCAATAGATGGTAAAGTGTAACGTATACATTTGTACTTTGTTCTTTATTTTTTTTTTTATTGCACGATACCATACTTCACTTTATATATACAGAAAATATTATTATAATTATTTAAGAAAAATTTAATAAAAATAAATATAAATAAATAATAATAGAAGTTTGTTGCTAAGTAATAAAGCATTTTTATATTATTACATTATTCAGTATTAGAATATAAAATTTGTAAGAAATTTTTCACTGTTGAAAACATTTTTTATCCAATGTTATAAATAGAAAAATTTAATGGTGAAAATCTATATTTATAATTTATTTACTAATTAACCTAATCGTCGTTGTATCAGATTGATTACGATAATATATATAAATTATCTTCTTGAAATTTTCTTAAATAAGATAAATGATCACCAGCGAAGAATTTCTTATTTTCTGATCCCCCTATAGATTTCACAGAAAATTATAGCTTAATCATCTAATTATCATTGTCGTACTCTATAAATTTTTTATAACTTATGGAAAAGTAAACATGAGAAAATGAATATTTTAAGATTATTCGTAAGAGAACAATTATAATAATATCGATACAATTAACAATCGATATATAAAAAGCAGAAAAAAAAATTCTGTACTGTGTTAATCACATACAATCTTAATTCAAAATATGTTTAATAAAATCCTTGAAATTATCGAATTTAGTTTTAAATCTACATTAATTCAAAAGTAATAAATTTGCTCATATTCTTAGCAATAAAATTTATTGGAAAATTAATTTATACAAGAAGCATTAGGCTACTAAAGTGGGGCATTAGCTTCTTACAAGTTAATGCCATATTTTGGTGAAATTGTTTGGTTTACATAAAAAAAAAGCATTATATAGCATTTATATCATTATTTCTCATTCATTAGATAAATAATAATATTGAAGCATTATTTAATTAATTAATTTTACTCAACAGCAGTATCTTGAATGCATTAAAATATCTTATCTTGGAAAATAAATGATGATATCATGCCATATTGTATCAAATCTTTCATTCTTTCGATGTAATTTATTTTAATTTGACTTTTATAGAGAAAAGCATTTCTTGGAATATTTATTATCTTCAATTATTGTACGTAATAATTACTACACTTATTATATTTCATTATAGAATCATTTCTTGTCAAATGTTAATCTCACAAGCAAAATATAGATAAAGATATAATTCGAAAGTTTATTTTTATTTTAAAAAATGTTAATTATGTACTATTTTCATCAAGTATAATGAAGAAAAAATTATTTCATATCTTAGTTAATTATAAAAGTTTAATAATTGCATAGTTTATTCTTTCCCATTTATGTAATATATGTGAAAGAGAAAAAAGTCTTCATTCGTTAAAAAAGTTTTTAGAATTAAATTTAACACGAAGAACATATTACTGATGCCATGAATAGAAATTTAGAATTCATGATAATAATTCACAAAGTCATTACTACAGAAATAATCAAAGCAGTTCTAAAAGTAGTGAAAATAAATAATTTATTCTATGATTTTCAATGATCTTAATAATGTCGGATTTTCTTTTAGTTATTTGTGCTTACTATTTTCGGAGAAACAATTTGTCATTTCATCCAGATTGCTTCTCCAGAAATAGTTATTAATTATCTGTTCATTTTTTTATTAATTATTAATGAAGTGAAAATTTTTTTCTTTATTAATAGCATACAGTATATATATATTGCTGATTTATCAGTATTGCAATAATATCACATTGAAAATTTCTTTAGGAAATAGCTTTCTTTAATTCCTCAAGTTTAAATAGCTTTTTTAAATTTCCAATCAAAATTGATTACCATCTGTCTAATAATCATGATTTTCTAATAAAAATATTAATTTTATCAATGTATTAAGAATTATTTTAGTACTTTCAGAATCAGTCAATACTTTTTTAATATGTTTAATAATGCTGATATCGAATAATATAACTTTTGTCAAAAAATAAAAAAAATTCCTTAAACACGCTGAAACTTCCACGTAAAGTTCGTAATGCACTTAATTACATGTGATCAATCTTTCATATAATTTAAAAGATTAAATGACATTAGTATTGTTTTTTTATCTTACAGTACATTAACCATACATTTGGAATATTTACTATGACAATTATTGATTAATTAATTGACTGGCAGATTCGTTGTTCCCTTTTATTTGAATTTTTTCTTACAAGAAGTAGTGACATTTTTTAATAATCATTTAAATCACTTAATTATATCAGTTTTGAATATGTTATAGTAATTATTATATTTATATATGTAGATTTACTTTATTTAATAAATTAAATAAAGTAAAATAGGATATTATAGCGATAATTTATCATCACTATAATATCTTATTTTTTTTACCAATGTCACTACTTAAATATGTTGAATATATTTAAAACAATTTTCAGAATTTTTAATATTTTGGTTACTTAAACAAACTTATAGCTCATATCGCAAAGACTAAAAATTTTAATGAAAAAAGACTTTTATGAATTATTATTAAATCGAAAACATTTCTGTATAGAAAAATATCTGAGACAATTTATTCTTCTGACCAATGCCAATGCATATTAAATTATAGAAAAAATATTTCTATATCATAATATATAATATATTCTTATAAATATTCTTAATGTGTTTCATGTTGATTAAAATTGCTGGATTAATATAGGCCTAAATGAATATTAATGCTCATTAAAAAAAATCTAGTTTATGGTAAATATTTTTACAATACCTAAATCTGATATTGTAACCACTTTTCCAACTATTGCTGATTTGTTATTTCATGAAAAATGTTATATATGAAGCAATTTCTGCATTATTGTTGATAATTATGCAGAAATATTTGTTAGAAAATTTATATTGCTATTATTAATATTTACTAACAAGTGAATGAAAGTTGTATTAAGAAACTTCATGATGCTATAAATGCATTGTTTTTAATTAGCAGAATAATATGATTTCTTATCGTAGAACGGTTTTGAGTATATCCTTATGTAAATATAACATTAGGTTTAGTTCGATGTATCTAAGAGAATTTGTAATTTACATCTACAACATATTAAAATATGTATTATATTTAATGATTAATTTTTGAGCATATATCATGGATAAATAAGGAATCATCATCAATCATCTTAAATTTTCATGAATATGTGCTTTAAATATATTCTTATAAATTTTTACATTAATAATACGATTTTGTGTCACAATAATTATCTTTATGGAGAAGTAAAGAATTTTCCTAATAGGAAAGTATCATATTCTTTATTCTCTATATAGAGCTGATTGTAATATAAAATCATATTTCAGTATTACTACCCATCCTATCAAATTTTGGTTATACTTTCCATTCATTATCAATATAGACACTTAGCATTGTTTTCTTTTCTGATAAAAATTAAGATATATGTTTGCAAAATCTAAAAAAAAAAAAAAAATAGTCAAATAACTGCGAAAAGTATTTCTATAAAAATAAATATTATCCATGCCTATTTTTTCAGTATATTTTTAAAAATATTATAAGTTTATTTTTCTATACGTGAATAATAATTGCTATGCTTTCAATTAATGATTTATAATGGTGCTGATTATGTTTAATTAGGCCTACTATTAATCTGTTTTCATTGCGAATTATAAAGATCCGTTCTCACCTACTGTATAAAATATATAAAAATAGAAATAAAACATCGTTATTGCTTTAATATTGTTTCTGTTTAAAGTTCTGAAATCTAATTTACACAATTTTCCAAGTTATAAAAATTGAACCTTAAACTATTAAATTTTACTTGAATTTATATTTACTTAAAAAAATTATGCTTATATAAACAGATCATTTAAATACTCAAGTAAATATATTGCACATTTTAATTTCTTTAAAATTTTACATAAATCGTTTCTTATAAGCTGTTAAATAATCACCAAGTTGAGATTTCAATTACTTCTTTAGAAAAATTTTTAAGTACAATTAGGTTTAGTGTTTATTTTACTAGATTTCATAAAAGATAATTTATGAAATTATTATGGATGAATAAATCAAAATAATGTTCATTTTACGTGAAATGAAACGATCTTAATCAGATTTAAATTTTTAATCGGATAATAAATTTTATTTCGAAAATATTGTGTGAATTTTAATTTAATTATATCATTGTTAACAGAGACACATTTATACTTTTGGAGGCCCTAGGCGCAATCTCATTATGAGGCCCCCAAAATAACAAGTCAATTACAATTATGAATTTAATATTTAAAAAATAAAAAGTTACTTTATTTTGCAACTATAACTGGGCTGTTTTTTATATTGTTGTTTGTGCGGATTAAGGTTTTAAAATGTGGCCCCATAGAGCGTGAGGCCCCAGTTTGTGCCCTATGAATAAATGCGATCTTGATTGTTATTATTATTATCATCATCATCATCATTATTTTTCCAATTTATATACTTTTTGATTATTAAAACCAAAATATAAAATTATTGATCTTAAAAATAACTTTAAAGAATAAATAATTATGTCTTTTAAATAATAGAAAATTTTTATTGACTTGCAGTTAAATTAATATATCGTTATTTTAAAATTATGATATTACTTCCCTATATTTAAGAGAGAATAAAGTTTTCATAAACAGCAAAAGAAATACTTTTATAAAGAATGCAAATTTTGTAGTAAATTCATACATTCAAAAGAGGTTGAAGAAAAGAAGGAATTTCGATTTTCTTCTTGAATTCTTGTAGAAAAGATGATTGATTTAGTCAAGTTTTTAAAACGTGATATTTCATTGTCACTGTCATTTTTAACAGATAGCTGTTATTTTTTTTTACGTTTTCACCGTTAATTTATTAAAGACATAAATTGCAATTATTGCCTTAAGCAATCAAGTTTCATAATTATTCAAACAACAGATTATTATTAGTTTTAGGATGTATTGTAAAAAATAAATTAAAAGAAATTTTTTTTTTTAAATTAGATTAATAAAAAGCAGTTTGAAAAATCACAGAATTGGACTATATTAAGAAATAATTTATTTTTCATTTTTTAATAAAAAAAAAATTGTACTATTTTAAGAATCGATATAATTAATTATTATTATTTAACATCGATTAATGCAAATAATGAATAACTCTTTGTAATGTTAATTAAAAATTCGATTATATTTATTTAGCTTATTAATTTGTAAAATTTATGATTAAGAAGTTGTTTATTCGAAAATTTTGTAATGAATCTATTTAATTATGGACGAATAAATTTAAAATAGCATTCATAAAAGTTCATTTTAAACCTAATGAAACAAAGTTAATCAACTTTCCTTTATTCGAATTTGAATAAAAGATTTTATAAATATTTTCGAAAGTTTATTATTAAAATTTACAAATAAACAAAGTGGTTATGTGTAGCAGAATAAGTTTTGTAAATTGCCGAGGATTTTCAAATAAAAATGTGTTTAAAATGTTCATAATTACTCGTAACGCAATCATAAGAGCTTATGTTAGCAAAATATATTAAAATAACTTATTTATTTATTAGTATATGTATTTTTCATTTCTGTCAATGAAAGGATTAATATTAAAATGGATTTTCAAATCTTGTATCAAAATTAATACACAGTAATGAATTTTAATAAAGATCAAGGATACTAAATATTATTAAAAATTTGTAAGCGTGAAAGAAATTTTTTCTGTGATAAATGATATAAAGTAATAAGAATAATAAGCGTTAACAAAAAATATTCTTAACAGTAAATAAAATTTAAGTTCATTTAAAATTACATTGTTAAGTGAAAAATATAAATAAAGCTTTTTACATAGTAAGAAACATCATAATTTTGCACAAATAGGATTTCAAGCGAATATCTTATTCCTATGTAACTAATGCAGTATAGTAAATTCAAAAATACAAAACTCCTACCTGTAATCGGCTTATAACGGAATTAGGTAAGAATTTTGAAAATAATTAGTAAAATAAATAATAAGGAACGATTATATAAAATTTAAATGTTTTGCATTGTTTTGCAATTGATAATTTGTGGAATGGAAAACAGATAGATAAGAAAAAGTAAACGAATACAATCATTTTCATTCAAACTATTACCATTTTATAAGGAAGCAACATAGGTAGGCCTATCTCAAAATTAATAATCGTAGATATGTATCTTGGATAATATAAAAATATGATTCATTTTTTAATGTTTTTCTTGAGGTGTTTTGAAAAAATGAATATACTGAATAAAATTAAATTTTATAAAAAATGAATCTACAATAATACATTTGTAGCCGACTCTACTTCATAGATAAATCTTATCTGCGTATTTTATAATTAGTAGTTAACATTTTATATCATTACTATCTGGATTCTTCGTATATTAAATCGAAAATCTAAATAATAATGAGAAAAGGTATTTTTAAGAATAAGATTACACATACAAAAGGTCTTGCATAAATTATCATCGACATTTGAAGCAACTGAATAAACATTTCAAAATGATACAATATTTGCATTAATTCGAAAAAACCGTTTACATAATATGTACAAATATTACAGAAAAAAGATTCAGATTTAAGAAAATTGCAAAAAGATTTCAAAAATTATAGAAAATATTTCAAAAATAATAAAATGTGTATAAAATACTGTGATTATGAAAAATATGCATATTGTTATCTTATATATATATATATGTGCATACAAGTTTCTTTATTAAGTAGATGCATACAAAATTAAAGAATACTCATGTCTTCTTTAGGAATATAATTATTACAGGTTTAAAACAACCTATATTGATTTTATACAGTTAAATCCTATAGGAGTTTTCTTTTCATTTCAAAAACAGAATCAATTAACACAGACTAAGACCCAAAGGCATTGATAAATTGATAAATTTGATAGATCTCATCATAACCTTGATGAAAAATGATGTTGATTTGATTTATTTCTATATTTAAGCCGGAAAATGTATGCAAACTGCATATCATGGATTTCCATTTACTTGAACACATTTATAGTTTTATAATTTTTATTTTTTTATGAGATGAAATATGTATTTGTTGTTTGACTTGGTTTTTGTTATTTGTAAAATTTATTTTTTAATTAAATGCAATGATTTCAATAATTTATGAAAGGTTTTTTAATGAAATGTTTCTCCATTACTGATAATGTTTTTTTGAATTTTTGAAATATTACATAAACATTTAAAAAGTTTTTTTCAATATTTTGATGTGTTATTGTTCATTATGAAAAGCCTTTATTAATTATCGAGATGTTTGCATTAATTGATGCAATATCCTATAATATAAATATCAATTTCCCAAAAAATAATCATATAACTTTTATTGTTATTTTTTCTAATATTTAATTGTCGTGTAAGCTATAATCATAAATTTTAATGTACTTTAAGTAGGAAATAAAAGAAAGGAAACTTTAATTAGTTATAGAGATTGTACGATAAATATATATTATAAAACCCTCAGGTAATATTATAAACAAATAAACTGCCTTAATATAATTAAAATTTTATAAGCAACAAAGAAATATTAATTACAAAATTGCATCGCTAAACAAAATTAGATTTCTCTAATTAATTGGTGATTCCTCGTAAAATCCAACGTTTAGTATGCAATAGTTTTTAGAAAAAATTTTTTTTTGTTTTCTGCTTGAAGAAAAAGAGAGAAACTTGGGAAAAGTCTAATAAATAGTATATTTATATTTCTCACGTTTTCTGCGATACTTATTCTTTACAATTCCCAAATGAAGAATATCTCCGTAATCATATTTTAAACGATTGTATCCTGCATGTTGATTATTTTGATATCTTATATATATATTTATTTTTATTTCTAAAATTACTGTATTTCAATTTAAACAAAAGAAACGGGAATTGTTTTAGATAAATGCAAACTTTCCAATCTTAGAAAATATTTTTGATGTTTATAAAAAATTTTTCTCTTTGTAAAGACTAGTACGACTAGTTGAATGAATTTTTAAATAAATTATCTTTAATGACTTAAATCGGAAATTATTAATTAAAATATTCATTTTTTATTTTTAATAAGAAAAATAATTCAATTTTCATTAAATGCTATTTTTGAGATTTATTATAAATTATAATATCATTTATATATTTTAATCTGAAAAAATATAATTCAAAAAAGCATGCAAAATATTTTAATAATTTATTTTATAACTTTGACTTTTAAAAAATTTCAATTATTTCTCATTATAAGTAATTACGTTATTACAGAAATTAATAATTTTCAAATATTAATTATTATATTAAGCATTTTAATAAACATGATGAAGATTATGGAATGAAACTATTGATCCAGTAATATATATTTTAGAATTAATTATGCATAAAATTTATTCTGAATTTCAAAATAAATGATTCAGAACTATCTGTAATGTAATAACGATAATAGCAAAGTTCCAGATTTCTTAAAAGTACTTTAAAATTGTTTAAACTAACAATATCTTACGTTTAATATATGAAATTTCGATAAGAGAGATCAGTAATGTATATTTTATTTTATGAAACAAGCATCTATTATTTTAAGTATATCTTGACAAGTATATAAAAAAATGGATATATATGCATATAACCTTTCAGTTCAATAGATGGATTTTCCGTCTCGGAATAAACGTAAGTCTATCTTTTGAAGAAGATTTCAATACTATTAACGGAACTAATAATTTTTGATGTAGATAGTCGTTATTTTGGAAATATCTATATATAAACAAAAGAGTAGATAATAATGATATAGAAAATTTATAACTTCAATTATATAGTGTATAGAAATGCATTTTTAGAATAATAAATGTGTTTAAGATAATGGAACAACACATTCAGCAATTGAAGAAGGATGAAATATATTATAGCCTAATAAAAATGCAAATAGATAAACGATATAATATATGCATAAAATTATCATAATGAATCAATAAATTAATGCCAAATTTATAATTATTTATTTTTTATTGTGTTAAAATAAAAATATTTTTATGATGAAGCATAAAATTTATTTATTTTTAAACAGTTTATTATAAACTGAATGGTTTTGTTTATTTATTGTGATAAATTTTCTTTCTATTTCATTATGCTTATTATCTAAATTTATGATTATAATTATTTTTTCGATTCATAAACAAAAATTCAGAGTTGAGAAATATCATTAATAATAATAATACTTTAATTTTCAATATATGACCCCCTTATGAAGTAATATTTTAATGAATATTTCAGTTAACGAATGGAATCGAGACGTTAAAAGAAGTGTTGATACACAATAAGCGTTAACAAAGCATTCTTGATGTAGAAATTATGCTGTGAGAGATTTAAAAAACAGTTCTGTTAAAATTGAAAATTTATATTAAATGTTTAATATAAAAGAGTGCAAAACAAGAAAATAATTTCGTATTTATCATCATAGGATTTATTTTTTGTTAGGATTAATATTCAGAAAACTGTTTCGAATACAATATTGGTTGGATAAGCTTGATTTCATATTAGAAAACATAATATAAATCATAATAACCATCCAATATATCATGTTACTACTTAAATAGCTTTAAAGAAATCCTTCCATTCAATATCCATTTTTCAATCTCTATAATAGAACTTCTAAAAATCAGAAATAAACCTAATACTGATGTGATCAGAATATCTATAACAGAAACTCTAGTAGTCTCTGCACATCTTATATTACTCCTACCTGTTTGATTCTCAGCTCTGTTTAGAAAACTACTCGATTTTCACTTGAACTCTACTACACACGCATCTTTAGGTGCACGAACATGGAACCATAATAATGAACACAGTAGTTAAATAGTAAATACTTTAAATAATGATTTGACGTTTTAAAAATTAAAAAAAATACATATCTTAATAGTTAAATGTATTAAATATAGAAATGACAAATTTAAGAAATAAATATTTTCATTATTCTAGAAAAATATCAACAATGCAAAAATAACGTAATATCTTATTAATGCTTATCCGTTATTTAAACAAAAAGCATTATTTATCTAACTATTTTATTTAATTGATTTTTATTGCTATGTTTTTAAAGTTATTATTATTTTTTTTTTGTAAGTCGGAAATATGCTACTTTTGGAAACATGTGACACGATAATAAGAACAATATATTCTGAATGCAAATAAATCCATTTATTGCAAATATTGTAGAGCGTCGATTATCAGAACTAATTAGTATCAAAGTTGTTCGATTAATCAAATAGTTCGGATAATCAAATTTACATTTTATACAAAAAGGTGTAATTAGGTCTACAATTAAATTATTGTACACAAGATTTACAACTGTATTTTAAAATATAAAGTAGCTTACTGTATACTTATTATAAAAATAATTAATTTAGGAAAGGGTTTGATTTTTAACTCTTTTTGCTACACACATACATATATATGCAGTATAGCAATGGTTTTCAAATTTCGTTTCGAAATTATTTCATAACTTGGATCACAAAAAAAAAGATGAATGGGAAAGAAAAAGGTGAAGATGAAGAAGAAGATGAGGGGCAGGAATAATAAAGAAATTATAGTATCTTTTTTATGGGCAGCAAAAGTTCGGAAAATCAATCTTCTATTGTGTTCATTTTTTAATACTTATCTTTAAAAATATAATTTTAAGATTAGGAAAATTCTTTGCAGCACTTTTTCAAATTATTAAAACAAAAATATTTCAGATGTTGTATTGTAAATAAGATCCAATGATATGCATTCCTATCTTATGGAGGTTTTTACATACTCTAAGTCTATCATACTTCAGATAAATGTCCAGCTTCAAAGCATGAAAATTAAAAATAGTTTTAATGTAACTAAATTTCACTGATATCGACATTTAACTCTTTAGTTTATTTTTATTCAAAAAATGTCACTGCAGCATTTCAATATTTTGAAACACAGCACTTCGTAAATTCTCTCATTAGTTAAATGCTTCATTAAGAATGAAAATAATTTTGTATGCTTTTCAATCAGCTATTTATCAAGAATATCGTTGTATCATACATTGAATTTTTTGAACTCCCTTTGATTTTATAATTGCCGAATTTGATGTTTCGTGATTATTATTTGAATATTAAAAATTATGAGAATATTACTTAAAATTAATACAAACGAAAACAATAGATTCATTAATTAACTATTTAACGAATGGAAAAAATATTTCTTAGTATCATTAGACTGCATCTATAGTAAGAAAAATGAGTGAAATTTTTATCTAGTAACAAAATGAAAACATTTCATATATGATAACTGGAAGCAAAGAAATTAAACGAGAAAAAATTTCTATTTCGATTATTACTATTTAAGAACTTAGCATAATTCTTTAAAGATAACTTTAAATTTTTTTTATATTCCAATGAAAATATCACAATTTTATGATCATAATAAATCAGTTTTATATGCGCTACGTACTGTATTTCAAAGGAAAATTATCATATATTTGAAGAACACGGAAAAATAAATACAAAATGATATTCAGTCATTTAACTATTCTGATTTTTTGTATTTAGACTTTCCATCTATCGATTTTTCTCACTTCATAATTTGAAAAAGTTATATTTTAAATTACAGTATATAATATAGAGGTTCATTTTAAATGACAGCCAAATTAATTTAGAATGTTAAAAGAATAAATTATTTTAAGATATATATGATAGAATCTTAATAAATATATTGTGCATATTTCAAGATTTTTAATATTGTAGAAAAATGATTTATTTATTTTCTATATTAATTATATAATGCGATAATATGATTCACTCTGAAACACTAAAAATTAAAGGACAACAGAATACATTTTGAATTAACCAGAAAAATTAATTAGTCTTGTATCATCTAAAGAAAGTATTATTGACTTCTATAAAATATTTGATGAATTCCATTGTATAAATTATTAATTCACTTGTATAAATATAAACAGAAGTGAATTTATTGAATGTAAAATAGTTAATGGATTCACTTGTATAAAATATATTTACTAAGAGTAAAATATTTGATGAATATATTCACTTGTGTTGGTTGTTTGTTAACCATAAACACCATTGAATATTCTAATTCAACTAATTTTATGTTACAGGAAACATTTTGCAATATTTTTCTAATTATAAAAGATCAAAATTATTATTTTGCGTAAAATTTAAAAACAAATTTGGTAAAAATGAACAAATGAAATCTAGTAGCATATAAAAGATATACTAACCAGGTAAGTAGCATCAAATTTAATGTTTATTTATATATGTTTCAATTATATGAAAAAAAATTTAATTTTAATGGATTTTAACAAATTGTCATTAAATAATTTAAAGAAGAAATAGCTCAAAATACTATAATAATTTTTTGATAATTTTATGGTAAAACTTAAAAAAAAAATCAGTCTACTAGTGATAGAAAATATTAATGAATAATCGTATTTTAATCACATTTTTTACTTAATGCAGTGATTTTCATATAATTAAATTAGATAAACATATTTTAAACTGATGACAAAAAATTAGAAATTCTATTAACCCATCGGCATCTTAGAATATTATCTAAACAATATAAAAACAACTAATAATTTTCTTGGTATATTCATATAAAATATAAATTAAAATTTTTACTGTTCACATTTTACAGATTGTGATATATTAAAAGCACATTATTGAAGACATTTCTTAGATTTTCGATATTTTTTTTCAAAGATATAAGAACGTGATATTTTAAAACAGATCGGTCACTGTGTTTGTTGTCAACGTTACTGACAGTTCATTGATTACCGTTTGAAACAGTAATTAAAGGACTGTTCGAAATGATATGTTGCCAGTGGATGTTAAATATAAAATTATCAACTTTGTTGACATTTCATAAGTAGGGATACGATATTTAGTATGAATTATTTTATGATTACTATAATTACGTAGAGTTAATAAAATTAATTTCTAGGAAAGAAATTCTTTTAGAAACATTTTAAAAAAAAGATTTTTGAATGCTTCTAAAAGGTACTGAAATAAAAAAAACTAATGCAGTCATATTATGATAAAAATAGATTACATGCAATTAAATTTTGATATCATATTGGCATGAATTTAAAGATCATCACCAGAATTTAGAAAATGGAAGTTAGATAATGGCTGATATTGATACCTATAATGTTACTTATTAAGACTAAGTTTTAAATTATTATTTTTCTTTAGCATATTAAAAATATCTGAACAAACAGAATTCAAAATTTATTTATGTAAAATATTCAAAATTAAAATGTTTGATATACAATACTATATATTATGGATGAATAGACAGAAATTCGAGTAACTTATAGTGTGTTCGACTAGAATGATCGTAAAATATCTGGAGTGTAAATATCTGATTGGAACAGTTGAAATAGTCTGATAAAGGAGAAGATAACAAAGTAATAAAAATTTAGGATACTAAGAGAATAAGATTAATAATATAAATCTATGTGATGATTCAAATAGATACAATTCTCTTTAAAGTAACAAACGATGTATTGACATTGTGATGCTTGGAAGTGATTTTCAGTAAAGTCAAGAAATTAATTTAGTAGAAAATAATTATAAGAATAAAGAATGTAACACCATACTTTAATTTAATAATTCATGCAATTTTCGGATAGTAATTAGTTCTTGATAGATCGTGAGAATTTTTAATGTCAGTGATTTTCCTTCCTCTTGGGATATTATAATAATGGAATATTTGTGATTAAAGAAAACTTGTATAATAATTAAAAGGTTGAACACTTGGATGAATTAATTCAAACTATCTATACATAATGAAGGATTAAATGCTGATATAATAGGAATAAATTAATTATGGTATTATGAGAATGATAATAAATGAATAAATTTCAATAAAATCTACTTCTTTCTTTAAAAAAGTTAGAATGACTCTTAGCAAAAACTATATTGAGGAAAAGAAATGAATAAAGAAAAAAAAACTGTTTAAGGAAACGAAATCACATTTAAAAGACACAAATAAAGAAAAATTTGAAAGAATGGAAAGTACAGTTGACTAGACGAAAGTACAGTAGTTTTCTATTTATTTATAGTATAATATGTAATTTATCAATTCCTTATTTGTTAACATGTTTGTTATAAACTTCATAGAGAAATGAAGTATTGATACAATGTTATATTATAAATATAATCTATATAAAAATATAAACGAGTAAAGTTGTACAAGTATAAATGGATTAAATTTCGAGATTAAACGAAATCATGTATTTTTGATCTCATTCTGACTGAAATAATTAAAAAAAAATAAGGAATAAACAATAACAGTATGTTTTATATTTGAAGTCAATTTTATTTATAAATATGATAAGAAATCATTTTCTATTTATAAACTAGTCAGGACCTGATATAAAAGTTTTTGTCTTCAATGATGTCTTTACAAACTGAAAATTTTGGAAAATTTTACAATTAGATCTACAATAGGAGTTATTTTGTACAAATCCATTGGCTTCTTGATTTTACCATTTGTTTTCAGTACTGTAGAAAATATTTAGAGTTTCTGAATGCTATTTTCAAGAAATAGGAATTAAGTTTATTATGAAGTTTTTCTATATTGAATTTTGAATGGGAAATTTCAGCTTACGATTTAGTAAGTGATTATGGTGTTAATTCTATATGTTTAAAATATATATATTTCTCTTTGTAAACAGTGCAGAAATACATGAGATGTGATTGATAATTAATAATAAACTATTATCCACTGCCTTTATAATTATATTCAGATAATCTGGTAATCTTGACCATGAAAACTTAGATTTTTATATAAATTTTTTCAGTGAAAGAATGCAATTTAGAAATAATGCAAAACTGTAGACTTGTTAGATAAATTCATTCTAAGTACTGAATTGCTTACTTTTTATGAAAGTTTGTTATTTTTTTTTTTATTTAGGCATTAATGTTGATTATTAGAAGATACAGAGAAAGATGAAACAAAAGTTTAAGCATCATTACAATATATGCTAATGCAAAAAATTCAAATGATGACAGTTCAGATTTATCAGATTAAGATTCCCATAGAAAATAATTTTTTATCAGAATCGGTTTATAATTTTCTATTTAGCATTTAATCTTTAACAACAATGTAAAGAAGTCCAATAATAGTATGACTAAAATACTTTCCTAAAGAATCTTGGAGAGTTGAAAATAGACCATTCAATGAATCGAAACCATGAATTTTCAACGAAATTCATAGTTATAGCAAAAATAATATATTTAGTTATACCAAACAAAAAACTCGGGTACTGGACTAAAAAGAAAAGCTATCTCTTCATGCATTCGTTCTACTGAAATATAGCATAAATTTGAAGAATAAAACAAGAAAACTATCCAGAAATCAATTAAAGATAAGATGGAATTACATTTCTTTAGCTGATATTAAAATTTTATAGATCATGCTTGAATAAGATTTTAATTCCTGACGGATAGAAGAAACTCGTTTGCCCCTTCTATAAATCAGAGATTTATTTCGCTTATAAATTTTTTGACAGATAAGTGGTAGGAAAAGTAATAAGATGGATTCCTACGAAACTTAACAGATATTATATGATTTATGCATTGTTACACCACGAATTGACATTTGAGACTAATTGCGTTATCTAAAGTTACAGACGTAGATATTTGTTGGTATACTAGGGAATGTGATGGGATGGATAAAGTTGATTTGTGGAAGAGACTTTATAGACCAACGGTGTTTCGGCAAGATAGAAATCAGTAATTACAGCCAATAATCCAAATGAAATTAACTGTAGGCTAGAAATATCCTTTCACATAAAAGTAATCTTGGGAGTTTAATCAATATTAATTGACAATAGAAAACTTTATACAAGATAAAATTAATTCTGGTGAGTTATGGACTTAATAATGGTGAAAATTATAAAAATTCTTGTTGTAAACATGAGATCATGTTTCAGCCAAATTATTATGTTTATGTTTAAAATTACTTAATAAATTCTTGACCATAGTATTAAATTCCAGAAAAATTTATAAAGAACGTCATTTCAAAAGTATGTGAAGTATTATAGATACCCAATAATCTGTTTCAGGATTATTGGTACTAGATAAACAAGTTCAGAAAATAATTTATTTGAGATATCATGGAGAAAAAGTCGAGAAAAGAATAAATAGAAATATAATTTTAAAGATTCATTTTTATTTAGAATATAAAGTTAACAATAATAAATATAATTTTAACTTTTTAATGAGATGCAATCTATTAAAATTGCAATAATAACATTGAATTCTGTTATTGTTAAATGAAAATTCTTTCATTGTCCTTTATACGAAAATCCATCAAGCATGTCTTCATTATATTTTCGTAAATGAGCACAATTGTGTAAATCTAAGTTCTGTTTGTACTGAGGATTCATCGCTGCTGCTAAAGACATTTAATCATACAAATACTGCTATTTTATTGTATTTTTTCTGCCTTTTTTCAAATGATTTTTAAAGACTTTCCCTTTTTTTATTTAATTTTTATGTAGACGTCTTAATTATCAATAGTTAAGCATTAATTTTCTCATGCGATTATTCAACAAAAAAACTTTCTACAAAATAATGATTTATATTATTAAGCAAGTAATTAAACGAGAAATTTCTGTAATTATAGCTATGGAATTTGACCAGTAAATTTTGAATAGCCTATATTTTTTAGATTTTATTTTGTAAATACTTATTTTTACTTTAAAAATATAAAATAATAGAAAAAAATTTGAAAAGATAATAAATTCAATTAATAGTGTTAGATTTATTGGTATCACAATATAGATTTTAGAGAAGAAAATTCATTAATATTAATTATAAAAGTATACATGCAAATTTCGAATGCTTTCTATTTAATATTAAAACAATTTAGATTTGCATAAATTTTTAGAATCTTAGTTTTATTTATACGAGAAAATAATTTGTACCGAATGAGAATAAATTATTTAACAGATGTATATATCTTTATTACTATAAATTGGATGAGATATATGCAAAGATAGGCCCTCAAAAATATATATATAAAATGTCCGAAAAAGACTATGCTGAAAAAATGAAATATCGTTAATATTAATCGAGTTACTGAAATAAATTTGATATCAATACATAAATCAATATCAAATTTTAATTTATTCATTTTTAATATGTTTTGGATATTTATTAATAATTTTTTAAATTTCTATGGGCCACAAATTCTCTACAATCGTTTAATATGGTGCTCAAATTCTGATGAATTGAATTATAATTCATAATACGATGTTTAAAATTTCTTAAATTTTGTGCAGATTTTACTTTTCGTAAAACACCTTACTAAAAAAATCCAAAGATGATCAGGTAGATAAACAGATAGGCAACTTGATAGATCTCGAAGTTAAGACATACAACTTGCTTCTATATCAATCTTGAAAAAACAAAGCACTAAACTAGCAAGCAAAAGTTTTATTCTGCATATTAAATAAAACTTTTGCTTTCTAGTTTAGTGCTTTGTTTTTTCAAGATTGATAGATCTCTTTAGTAAATCAAACAGTCTAGAGTCTAGACTGTAGACAATATGTAGATATTCACTGCTAATTCGGCAATATCCAAAAAATTTCATAAAAATTCAAAACTTATAAATATAACAGCATACATTAATATCACATTTATCTCAGTATCTTGATTATTAATATTATTCAACTTTTTGTATATTGTATTTTATTTTTTAAAGTAATCAAAAATGTTCTAGACATCCAAATTAAAACTGTTATTAAATTTGAAGTGTAAATCTATAGAATTTCACAAGTGATATGTAATTTTAAATTCCTGATTATTTCAAAATATAATATTTTCAGAAAATAATCATCTAAAATTATATAAAAAAATTTGAAAGAGTTAGAATGAATATTTTCTTCTCGTTTTATAATTAAAAGATAGTGTAAGATGTCCCAAAATATATTATATAATCAGTTCATTTTTGTATACATTAAGCGAATTTACTTTAAGTGCAGGATTGCATATACGTTAATAAATTTACGAATATGCAATCTTGCATTATTTGTTATCAGTAGAAATTCAAGCATTTTTTCACTAAACTTTTGTAAAGATTCTAAATTCAGCTTTTGTTTAAATTTGATAATTCAAAATTCATTTACTTATAATTTATTAAATATTTCACTGTTTTCATATTTGATAATGAATAAACCGATAAAAATAATTCAAGAAAGTTGCATATTGATGTGAAATCGGTTTGAAAACCGATATAATATAACAATCATTTTTCTTTTTGTGAGGTATGTGGGGAAACAGTAAAAAATTCAGCATTAACATTCGCAAAGTCAGGATTCTAGTCGTTTGACTTTGCATATGTTCACATGGATAACCTGCAGTCAAGGATTTGGAATGTGAAGGGATGCAAATAACCGGATACAAGTAACTGAAATAATCTACAAAAATTAACTTAAAGCATATTTATTTACAGCGCTATGATTAATATTAACACGATTAGTAACAAATGGCAGGAAGTTATATAAATAATTACTATAGTAGTAGTTATAAATAGTTGAAATAATAGTTGGCTATTATATTTTATTCTATCTAGGAAGGTCTAATTCTACCATGCAATGGAGATGAAGAGCTTATTATAACAGTGGAGTTCAATTTATCTTGTGAATAGAACATTGGCCTTCGTTTTATTGACATTGATTCAAAAGTTGATTAGGCTGGTGCCCTTATTCTATCTCTTTTTAGTTTCTCTCTTCCGAATTTTCTCATCTTCCGCTGATCGTCCATTACTTCAGAGCATTCTCTCTTCTCCGTTCCGGACATAACTTCCTCCGGGATATATGAATTATGCCAACACATGTTATTCGCTCCACGTCAGAAGTAACTGACTTCAACTAGGGGAATCTATCACCCCATCTCGAGGGGCGTTAGATTCCCCTAGTCGTTAAGTTATAAATTCTACTCGAGATACAATTTTTGGACTGGAGACTTCATGCTGACTGTCCCTAGCGAGTCAGAGGGCAACGGACTCGATTTACAGAAACTAAATTTGAAACTTTCTAATAATACTCTCTTTTCAGTTATGAACGTGTCATTTGCATTGTTGACAGTGGAACAACGAATAATATAATTCAAATGATGAGTATTTTCTCACATTGGTAGTTCCCTGTCTATAGTACTTGATCCATTGTTCCGGATATGCAGATGCTTAATTTTTTATTTATTAATAAAAAATTTCTTTCTAACATTAAAATATAAATTAAACAATTAGGCCTAAACATAATATAATATGAAATTTAAATTAGTATGTGACTGACAAAAAAAGATGAAGTGTGACTTCTGTTGATGACAACGACACAAGAGCGTTATAAAAGAATTTAATACAATAATATATTAAATTTTCTATAGAGTAATCTTTAAAAGTAACAGTTAATAACTTTTTTGACATTAATTCAACATTTAAACAAAATTCACAATAACAATAATTACATAAATACTTTATCTGGAGTGGAATCAAAGGAAAAAAATGAGCGGACTTTTGGAGCCTGATAATTTGATACATAAGTCAATGACTGATAGAAAAAATATTTTTCACTGAATTGAGAATGTTTATAAAATATTTATGAAATCAATTTGAATATTGAGGGGGAAAATTAGTTAATATATACATTTTTATATCACTTCTTGTATGAGTACAAATACCAAAAGAATGCTAATAATTAGCAAAACAAGATTTAATATTAATACATTCATATATTCTTAAAACAGATTTAAAGATATATAAAATAAATGAATAATGGAACCTAAAAAACAAATATACTTAAAAGTTTTAATGAAAGTTAAATATACGCTGTGCTAGATTAAATTTAAGAAAGGTTTAATTGTGAGAGATGAAAAAGTATTTAGTTAATTGATTATTCTGAAGGTTTTACACCGCCTAATTAGCTCAGTGAAAAAGTACTGAAATAAGAGTAATGAATATTCCACATAAAAATTTCGTTGAAAAAATATCCGCCAAGTGATAAAACAAAAATCTTATTCAAGGGAAGTGGCATTTAAATATTTATTTCCAAATAAGGGACATTAATAATGCAACAATTGTAAAGCTAAGCTACTCAACGCTTCCTAAATACTTGGTGGATCTGTATGAATTTTTTAAATAGTATTTTTGTGAAGAGAAGCAAAAAAATTAAATTCAGTATCACTTTTTATCTGTAAGAAGATTTTTACTTTATCATTTGGTGGAAATTTTTGTGCAGATTTGTTTGCATGGGTATATATTTATTTTTATCTTCAATCTTTTTCATTCTATTTGATTATAATTGAATATATATTGAACTAGACATTATGAAGAAATTAAGGAAAGAATTTAAAACATAGTCAGAATAACGAAATGATTTCGCAAAGATTAATGAATATTTGATTTGAGTATCAAATATAATAAAAATACAACATGAAATATAATTGCATCATTATAAGAAATTTTTACTTTCAGTTTATTATTGGTCAGATAACTCCTCATATTTGCTCATAACAATATATTGCACTTAGAAAATATCAGTAGATTCTATAAAGCAATTTTATCGATGGATTCAAAATAATCATATAATTGCAGAAGAAAGTATTAAATATGTTTGTCATCAGATTTAGATAAGAAAGAGTCAACAGTGTATTTCGTGACAGTGCAAATGATGAAGACTGCTTAACGGGAGCATAAAGAATTCTAATAATATTTACGAAAGTTGGCATTGATATATTTTGTCTTGAAATAAGATGATTACATTCTGTTATATAATATATATTTGTTGGCGACAAACAAACTTATAGAAATAGAATTATCAGAAGATTAGACAGTTGTGCTATGCATTTATGATGCAAGTAAAGTGGCTACATTACACATCTGCTCTTGGGAACTCTAAGAAAGATGCTTGCCAAATGAATTGCTACACATTATGCTTATGGAGACTTTCTTCTGACCCCAGGGGAAAAAGTCTATCGGATGTGGGTTCACATCTTTCCATAAGTTATTTATTAGCTACAACAGCTGAAGGCTATTGTCTCTATACTGTATTTCTCCACAAATAATGGTGAGAATAGGTTGGATCAAAGGTCAAAGGCTGTAATGGATCAATATGAAACGAATAACAGTGAAGAACGAATTGTCTGTAAGGTAAAGCTGTAATTGTGAGTATAGTAATTCGGTATAAGATAAGGCCAATATAAAACAAATAACATCGAAGAAAGACTTGCAATGGAAAGAATAAGCCAAAAAGAAATAATGATGAAGGAAAATTGAATATGTGGGAAGAGAAAAGTCAATATAAATTTTTTATAGTGATTCTATGTTTAGTAACTGCATAAATATTTAAATATGTTTGATATATTTTCTACTTTTTGTTTTTCTACAACATTCCATTGTTTATATTATTATATTAGCTTATATGTATATGAATAAATTCAAAAATATGAAAGTGCAAGAGAAAATAAATTTAAAATATATTGTTAATAATTACTTTAATAACTTAAATTAATAAAAGAAAAACAAAGAAACATCGAAAACTATTTTAAGAGAGATAGGTTTTGGTTTGAGAAAATCATAATAAACTATCGAACTATATTAATAATAATGTAATATGTTTTTTTTTTAATAATAAAAACTTTATTTCTACATAAAATTGATAATGAGCTATGTTTTTCCGAGTTACATTTGTTTCAACAACAAGATTGGAAATAGTTTAAACCAAAATATAAGTGTTATAAAACAAATGTGTTATTGATATATTATTAAAATGAATTATGATTATATTCTCCTTGATCCTTTACAGCAGTCTATTCATATATTAATAAATATTATAATATAAAAATGAATATAGAATTTTTCGAATAATCTTTTAGATCAACTTCCAATATTTTCAATTAATTTAAGACTTCAACATTAATTTCAAAAGAATATTCAAAATTTCTTTAGAGAAAAATGCCCTTTCAACAGATTTTAATGAAGCTTGATAGGCATATTCTAGTTAATAGAATAAACTTACCAATAACAATTTCCCAAAATTTTGATAAGCCTGCGCCATTAGTGAAAATTGTTAAAATTTTTAAAAGATTATTATAATGTAATAACCTTTTATATAACACAAAATAGATGGGCATTCGATAGCGAGAAATGATATAATAATAGTAAATACAATACTATATAAGTTTGAAGTTAGGAAGTTTCCATTCGATTTTTTTAAGATATTAATCTGGGACTTCAAAAAATTTCAAAATATTAGGTTTTTTTTAAAAATTTTAAAGTATTGAACTTAGAACTTTAAAATTCCTTTAATGTGTAATATTAACAGCATCAAAATATCCAAGAGATTGAATCAAAACTTCAAGAATAATAAAAAAAAAATGAGCAAATATTTAAAATTATATACAAGTTAATTTCATGTAAACAAGTCAGCTCGATTGTATCTCAGGAAGTATATGAAAGAGTATTATTACATAAAAATTTAAAATATTATACATCAATGTAATAGGATATCACAGATTCCTATTTATCTGATCATACAGAGTCATAAGAATAAATCCTTTATATTGAACGTATATGAATTGAATTGTTATTTTCATATTGTTGTATATAGTATACTGTTAGTATATAATATATTGAGTTTCATTAACTAGTAACCATTGATTTTACTGTTATATCTTTTTCAAAGTTTTTGATAATTCCACTTAAATTCCATTTTTTAAAAGAACGCTAATAGATAACTATGCTTTACTCATTATTCCCAATATTACTAAGAAGTTTCATCAAGCCCTGCAGAGCTACCTTATGGAAGTGAAGAATATTTTTTTTTCTCCAAAAAAGCGATTCAAATATTTAAAAAATTTAAGCTTATCGATACTGCTAAATAATAACAGCCCAATTTTTTCTAATGTTCTTTATGAAACTGTATTCACCACTGAATGCATGTATTATAATATTTCAAGAAATAACAGGTTAAATTATTGAATAATAAATATTATTGTATTTATAATAAAAAAAAACTATTATAATATTACTGCATAATCCACAAAGAAAGGAAATATTGCTTTAAGTGTCCATATTATTAATGAAGGACTTCTAAATTTGTAATTCCTCATTACAATTTTATTAGTGCAGTATCCATATTGCTTCTAGAAATCAAATTTTATAGAATAATGTGCTATTAAAAGTTGCTAAATATTTTTGCAAACCAATCAATTGATATTTTTAAGTGTGGAAAAAATTAGCAAACAAAATAATTGCTTTATTCGAATGAGAATTTTATTTTATTATATTGATCAATAATTTTTTCATAATTAATAATACATTAACGAAAATTTTGCTTCATAATATAGAATTTACAACAGTTTTAATTTTTGCACGGTAACTAAGTTAAATGATTAAACTGAAATAGTTTTACTAATTACATTTAACATTTACCCATTTAACATTTAACAAAGGTGATATAACATTTCACCTTTTTTGCATGAAAGATTAGAAACACATACATGAGTTAATTTTAACTATGTGCATTTCTTTAAGTTTTGTTTTTTTTTGTTTATTAATTTTTTAGCAATTGATTACATATTGATTATATTAATTGTATAGATTTGAAGATTCTAATTCAGTTTTCAGTTGCATAACTATACTTCTCAGCCTATATTATACAACTGAAAACTGAATTAGAATCTTCAAATCTATACAATCAATATAATCATTGTGAAATCTTTTTAGTATATGATTGATTATTTGATAACTTACATATTTTATCAAATACATATGATAAAAAAATTAACAAACAAAAATTATCAGCGTATATCTGAAATATTAAACTATTAAAGACATAATTTTGTTAAAAAAAAATTAAATAAATAATACTGTACAGTCATGACTGTATAGTATTATTTATCAATTGAAAGTGAAATAGTTATATTTATATTTATATTTAAAAATTAAATAATTGTAAAATCTATAATAATAAGCCTATAGTACAGTCATACCTCGACATAAGTCGTTTTCGACTTTACATCGGTTTTTTGTTAATAAGAAAAAATTAAACTCTACTAAAGACTGGGTCTCACAGGCGTAAATATATCGGTGTATTGATGCTGATGTTACTTTTGTTATATGGCTAGACGCTGCGTCTTTACGCCGAATTTCAATCTTGTTCAACTTTCTATGCTGCGTATCTTGACCATTCGTCCAATCGGGATACGAACTGATTATTGAAACTTACAGAATTATTTAGAAGCTTAAAAATGTTATTGGCGATGTTACGGAAGTTATATATAGGAAGTCTAGATTGTTTTTTAAAGAGTTTATTCGACTTAAGTTGCGAGTCTTGGAACGAATTAACGATGTAAGGCGAGGTATGATTGTAATCTCAAACTTATTCAGACGAAAGATTTAAACGTTTCCGAATAATTTGATATCATATTGACAGTATTGATATAAATGCATTTTAATACATATTTAAAAACTAATTTAGTTATTGTATAAATTTAATGTAAAATTTTCTATGATTTAATACGAAAATAGCAATTAAAATTCATCGAACTTCAAAAATTACTTTAGTTAATTGATATTCCTTATCTTATTAAGTAAAACATGAAAATGCTGTTAAATTTTCCTTTAAATGTTATTTTATTACTTTCAATTAATTAATTATGAAGAACTTAAAATTTATATCTATTTTATATTCGACCAAATTTAAAATTAAATTTTCGGCATGTTTCATTAAGTTTAGATTAATAGAGTGTAATTAGTATTTGAAAAATAAGTTAGCTTCATTAAATTATCGTAAGCTTACTGATTTATTTCAATGTTCAATATTTATATCTATTTTAAAATACTTTCATGAATATTCTAAAATTAATTATTATTCATATTCTTTCATACTTAATAATATTTTCTGCAAAATAATTTTATTTACTTATTAACTACAAATATATTCACATAATTTTCATATATTATTTATTTTTCATCAGGGAATTGGTTAATGGATTAAATTAATAGAATTGAATATTTCAAAGAAAATTTTACTAAAATTATATTGTTAAATTATAGTTATATAGTATTACAGTTTAATGCCAACTTTGGAATATTATAAAAAATTATGGAAATGAAATTCCACTGCTCTGTTAAACTGAATGAAAGCTAGCGTTTAACTGACATGATAAGGAGATTCGATGCAACACGGTTTTAATTGTACATCGCTTATATAAATTTATAAATTTTTCACACTTTTTAACTCAAATTAAAAGAAAAACAAGATAAAATAAAAAAAAAAAATACAGTAAGACCTCGATTCTACGGACTTCGGATTTTACGGACACCATCCCAAAAAATAATATTAATACAATATTTG
Source organism: Androctonus mauritanicus (assembly GCA_011317285.2). Taxonomy (NCBI): domain Eukaryota; kingdom Metazoa; phylum Arthropoda; class Arachnida; order Scorpiones; family Buthidae; genus Androctonus; species Androctonus mauritanicus. The sequence continues at coordinate 28,316 of WUQG02045852.1, forward strand.
CATAGACTGTTTACAGCACAGTACAGTATTATTATATTGTGTGTAAAATAAAGCACTCATTTATTGCATAATATGTCATTTTTATTTTAACAACTTACCCAAATTTAATATACATCTGTGTAGGTAATTTAATTTAAAATTACTCTATGTAAAATAATATAGTTTTTAGGCATAAGTCACATTAATTAGTACAGGTATGTTGAAAACGTTAATTAGTATTTATAAAAAAATTTTACTTCGATTTTACAGACTTTTCGATTTTACGGACTAGTCTTGCCCCCTATATCTGTAAAATCGAGGTTTTACTGTATACCTAGTGGTTTAACATTTGTATGTTAAGACATATCTAACCATAGCTCAGAGACTACTGATAACATTGTGTAAGTTAATCAGGGATGGCATGGGCAATATATTAAGAGACTCCAGCAAGCAACCAAGGATAAATCTGTCATAATACAAAGCTACCTTCCATAGGCAACTCAGAAACACTATGAAAATTGCCCTTTCAGATTAATATATTCAAAACAATTACTAAACATAACCTCCATAGATTTTGAATATATAAATATATACAATAAATCCCATATAATGTACTCTCCTATAATGTGAATTCATATAATGCAATGAAAAAATTGTGACTAATATTCATACAACACTATAAACAGTGCTGTATAATGCATAAGATAATTTTTTTTAATGTTATTTATCGATTACTTATAATATCCATTGAATGTAATAAAAACCAAGTTATGCTTATTTTATTTCCATGATAATTTTAACAATTTTTCCATCAGATTATATAAATCTGCATTTTCAGTCCATATTAGTCTTCAAAAACATGGACTTTAACCCTTTCAGTCCCAGTGTCCATTCCAATGGACATTAATTTTATTCGTATTTCTTACATATCTGGTAACAAA